>VMBQ01001141.1:48003-78055 GCA_007657795.1 Dreissena rostriformis | reverse complement strand
CACATAGACCACACCCACCCAAAACTGCCTTTTACTATAAATTCTTCATTTCTGCACCGATTCACTTCAAATTGTTACTGAACTTCTCTTATGACAATACGGTCAATCTCAACTATGCATGGCCCCATTACCAACCCTGGGGCGCCCTGCCCACATAGGTCACACCCACCCAAAATTGCCTTTACTATAACTTCTTCATTTCTACACCAATTCACTTCTTATTGATACTGAACTTCTCTTATGACAATACGGTCAATCTCGACTATGCATGTCCCCATTACCAACCCTGGGGCACTCCTAGGTCAAACATTCGGTGTGGGGATACGCGTCGGCCTCTGCCGCGCCATTTCTAGTTAAAATTACGTTATTAAGATAATTATGTAAATGTACATAAACATTTAGACTGCTTTTTAATAACTTTCTTAAATAAACATTACTAATGAAATTTCTATTTAGACTACTGACTCCATTATATCGTCTTATTTTATTCTCATAAACAAATACATGAAAAAAAGTGTCAGTAATTGATTACCAAAATAGGGCTTTTTTGGGGAAAAATGTTGACAACTTGAGATTTATATCCCGAATTATAGTTCTGGCTTCTGTTCTTGTCTGACTGCCCGACTAGTTTGTACTTTAAAACTGTTCAGCTTCCTGAATCATACCACTACCAGTCATATACAAACATTTAACAAACATGTAATCATTAAATAAATATATAACACACAAACTTGTAATACATATTTAAGTAACATCCGACAAAAAAACTTGTTATTATTAAATATAAACCTGCCAATGTAAAAAGTATTTTATGGAAGGTCGGTTAATCAGGAACAAACTTGTAGACCTATACTTTTTCGCCGTTTCTTTCAATAGGTCAACGACATCCAATACTAACGATACAGCGTGTGCATGTACGATACGTCGATAGCTGTTTTACTTGTTGTGTGTATAAACATAAAGAGTTGTATTTATCATTCGTAATTTCCAAAGAATATAACAAGATAATTTACCTGCAATTTACTTTGAAGTGTGAAATCACAAATACACACTTCCTGCGTAGACATGTACATGTATATTCTCTCAAACAAACAGATGTTGACGTTTATATTAATTAATGCATTGGATGTATAACAAAAGGTAATGGCAGCTATATAAATAAGGGAAATAACCACCCTTTTCCACGCAAAATGTGATGGGCTGCATAGCGTTAATGTGTGCAGTTGAAAGGAGCAGATAAGAGGTAAGTATTCTATACGCTGATACGCTATACACGTTTACAAAAAGCGTTCAGATTTATTATACGAATGAACTTAATATTTTAATTTTTTATTTTGTTCGTGTTTAAACTATTTAAGGGTAACACTTTGTTGTAGATTTTGTGTCAATGTATTTATGTTGATCTCTTTAATTGTCACGTGTTCAAATAAGAGTTTGAACGTATTAAAATAACAATAAATAAAATTGAATTAAACCAGCATAAACCTGTGTATATGATTTATAATATGGTAGTCGAAACGGTTAGTTTTATGGCGTATATAGATTCTATATCGCAGGAAAACCTCTCCATTAAATAAACAGCTAGATTTTAACGACCTACTTTAAGAACTTCGCATCCACAAGTTAATTTATCGGGGCAACGCGTCAATTTTATGTTTCACTTTATCTTGTCCGTGTATAAATATTTAACTTGACAGCGTGGACTTATTGCATACTTCATGAGTATTAGACCCAATCTACCAGTACTAAATACATGTACTCTTGAATGTTCCAGATTTCTGATTACGTTATAAAACAATAGCCTCACAAATGACATGATAAAGCCGAAAATTATATATTCCATAATAATAATAAGAAGAAGAAGAAAAAGAAGAACTAAGAAGAAGAAGAACAAGCATACTTGATCCTAGAGTATTAAGTTCATTTTGAAAGTGTTTAATATGGCAAAAGTTGTGGACCATTTATCTATTCGTATACGTGAAATTCGTTGCCGTGTCCACTGGTAAAACTGTGGTATAATTTAAATTCCTCATCATGTCATAGTATTTCACATATGCCTTCAAAAACGAAACAAGAAAAAGGCTCTTCGACCTTTTAAAACATTTCATACACAATTTTGACAGTTTGTATGGACCAACATTGTTATCGAAATAATGGTGCACGTTGATTTATTGCTTGAGTATTTGTATCCATTATTGTATTGTATTATCTATACACAAACTGCTTTTGACAAAACAGTAACTCCTGACGGAAGTTCCAACATGAGCACGCGCCCGCGCATCTACCTTACCCAAAAGATACCGGAAGAATGCGAGGGATGGCGTCTTCTCAGGGAGTTCTGTGACGTCACGGTCTACGACGAGATCAAAACTGGGCTGATGAGAGTACCACGTGATCAGTTACTGCGAGATGTGAGCGGTGTGGATGCCCTTTATTTGGCATATCCGGTGCAGGTCGATGCGGAACTCCTCGACGCTGCTGGTAGGGTTACTGTGCAACAGTGTTAAATGCTCTTGGTTCTGTTATCATAAAAAATGTTATGTGCGTTCTATTCTCAGTAATTATAAGAATATATGAACATTGCTACATAAACACAGGCTGACACTGTACTTGTTGAAATATGTTTAAGATACTAGCATTTAATTAAGACAATACTACTTGTCGAAATGGTAATATCGTCGTTTAACACCCCATCTGAGCCTGAAGTGCATATCCAGCACATGTCCATAAAATGTATAAACAGATTTTAGAAACTAGTGGTTAATTACGAAAAATGGGGAAGTTAAGGTTATATTTATATTATGTATTCGCATCATGCACTGCTTTCGAATTCTCTTTACCCTCCCTCAAGTCAGTCGAATAACAAGCATTTACAATACGAAAAGCATGTAGGCAAGCATATAAACGTCAATTAAACTATTTCTATCTATCGCAAGGCCCGCAGTTGAAGGTGATAGCCACAAAGTCCGTCGGATTGAACCACATTGATTTAGAAGAGTGTGCCCGACGGAATATCCCCGTCGGCTATACCCCGGATGTGCTTACCGACGCCGTCGCCGAGGCGACTATCGCTCTGACTTTGGCAACCGCTAGAAGACATAAAGAAGGTGATATTGTATTCAAGATTTTTGTTGTTCGTGGTATGTTATAGTCTTTCCCGGTATTAATGCTAAGTTTAAGCGTATTGATGAAAATGTGCCACTTCAGCTGAACCAGCAGGAGTGAGTTTTTATTATAGCACGCGGTCCTTGTTAACTCAGTTACAAATATCAGTGCATGTACAAAAACACTTATTTAATAGCAGAATTATTGAATAATATTTGCTTAGCATGACTTGTTTCTAATCTCGGCTTTTCCGAGTTTCTTGTAAGTCTTAAGTTAGGTTTCAGATATATATGTATACACTGGCTTCTATCAAGTTCTTTGGCTGGTTGCAGGTGTCCAGGCGGTTCACAGCGGCCAATGGGGCACGACCTGGGCAAGCTCTCTGTACCTATGCGGCAAGGACATCTGCAACTCCGTCGTCGGTATTGTCGGCCTAGGGCGCATAGGACTCGGCGTTGCAAAGCGACTGCGTGCATTCGGGATAAGTCGTCTGCTATATTGCGGACGCGCATCAAAACCGCAAGCAGCAGAAGTGAACGGAGAATTTGTGTCGTTTGATGAACTTTTAAAAACGTCCGATTTTGTTATCGCATGTTGCTCTATCACCCCGGAAAATCATCATTTATTTAACGCGGATGCGTTTGAAAAGATGAAGAAGTCGGCCATTTTTATCAACACGTCACGAGGTATTCTTGTCGACCAAGACGCGCTCTACTTGGCGCTTACTTCCGGCGTTATTTTTGCCGCGGGCCTGGATGTTACGACTCCGGAACCACTACCGCCGGACCACAGGCTGCTGATGTTACCGAACTGCACGGTGCTCCCGCACCTGGGTAGCGCTACCGTTACTGCTCGTCACGCTATGGCGGATCTGTCAGCTTGCAATGCATTGGCCGGTTTGAAAGGAGAGCCTCTTCCAGCGCCCGTTCCGCTTACTTGAAGGAAAACATATTTTTTTGTTGTTTTTATAATTCTGAATGTAATGAAAATTACTGTATGCTTGTTTCATTGTTGTGTATCGACCAATTAACACCGATTCAGATCGGACGCGTTACAAACACTCCGCAACGTCTCGGGACGACACATACTTGTTATTGACTGTTAAACAACATGAATAGGAACATGCGTTCCATTATAACATGATCGGACAAATAGATTGCTGCTGACATGAGCATCATATGTAAGGCCTATGACGCGGTACTCGTGTTCTTGTAGTTGCTCTTCAACTTTGTTCGTGTGTAGTTTTTCAATAGACTTATCCCGGAAAAGCACGAGTTTAGAAAAACCCACTAATCCCCCCGGTACAAAAAACGCTGGTCGACTGTATCAACCAATGATAGCATAATTTAAATCCATCACGGTGTGTGATTTTGAAAGGATTATAAATGGGTCAGCTTTATTTGTACCAGCAAATTAGTGCTTTTTTCCAAATATTGTTTTTTTCCGGGATACATATATTGTGTTTCTTGTCTGAAAGAAAATCAGTAGCGTTATATTACAACACGCATCTAGAATGTTACGTAATCTATACGTATAATCAGTGTTTATGTAATTATAATAAGTTGATCTATGAATATTATGAGAAGCATTATTTATTTAACCTTGACCTTTTACAAATTATAATTTATTCTAGTGTTCATATTAGACATCGATATATGCTGGATAACGAAGACCTTGTCGTGGTTGTAACATTCTTATAAACATAAATTTGTATTCTTTAAAAATGGCGAACACTATGATGGTCGTCTGATATAAGGTACCCCGGTAGCTCCTGTGTACAAAGACTATCGTTGCAAAGCATTGATTTCAATATTCGTTTTCGCTTATTGTTAATCCATTGTTTTTATATAAATGTGCCTCGCGTCAAGTTTCATGTAGGGGTGTGTAATACACACACGAATAAACACTCTTTCTAAAGTGCTTTCAAAGTGAATTACTTTGTGGTCAAGCTGCTTTTATTGACAGCGATAAAGTTTTGTTTTACCACAACGGCATATTTAATAAAAGCGATTCAATTAGCTTAATTAATACCTGGATATACATTCAAAAAATTTATTTACGCAGATCGCCTGCTAAAACTACTAACATTATAACTTATGTGTTATGAATATATGTGATTTACAACAGCTACGTTATATCGGGCTTTAGCATGGAGACAATCAATGAAGAGTCCTCCGTACCCTACGTTGAGAAATTTTGTGCGCAGTGCCTGGACGAGATTCCAAACCTTCGAACCGCCACTGGGTTCTGTCGCCAGTGCAAAGAGTTCATCTGCAGCGACCAGTGTCTCCGTCAGCACTTAAAGTTTCGCCTCACAAAGACGCATCGATTTATTCTGGATGGCGAATTGAAGGCGTTTCTTAAGGACTTCCAAAATGTTGGAGAGAGCTCGTTGCGTAATTCGGAGACTGAATCAGGGGATGAATCCAGCGAAATAGTTCCAACCATCCGGAAAGCGGTGTTGAGGACTGAATATAACATCCGGGCGGATACCGATCGAGAAATATGCAGCGTGCACGCGTCTGCTGTTATTGCAAGCGGTCATATTATTCTTGTGGATCTTAAAAATAGTAACATCAAACTTTTCAATCCGGAGATTCGAAAATGCATGTCTGTGCTAAAACTTGAAGGTGGTCCTCGGGACCTTTGCGTCTCCAATAAACATCCAAATGAAGTGTACGTCGCGGAAAAGGGAGTACGCGGTGTACATCACGTGACTACAACTCGGGGCGTGTTGGCCATAAAGGAAACCATAGGGACGGAAGGGGAGTGTTTCGGCATCGCATGTATTAAGGACGGTCTAGCTGTCACAACCACCGTCAACAAGACGTATTACGGGCAGCAAGAGCTGCGTATTCTGGAATACCGCGGCCGCGTGAGACGAAGGTTTAGTGCGGACAAGTATAAACAGATGGCATACAACATGCCGTGGTACTTGTGCTCAAACATGGACGGCCAAAGAGTGCTCATGTCAGACTTCGGTAGCCACACTATCACGTGTGTTGACGTAGACGGTGACGTCATTTTTGTGTACAAGGACCCCGCACTGATGAGACCAGCGTCTCTCGCGTGCGATGTAAATTTCGACATTTTTGCTGTAAGCCAACGAGGACAATGCGTGCACCATATTTCGCAGGATGGCGTGAAAAAGGGAGTGATATACTCCGAGAAAATGATGGAGTTCCCGGGAGGCATAGCGTTTGATTCCACGGTGACGTCGCGGTTTTATTTGCAGTGCACTGGGTGGTCTGACACCATCCAGGTGTTTGATCTGGTAACTGGTAGGGATCCATAGCATCCGTGACCTTGGTGATCAACCGCTACACTGAGCCAAAGCCGAGAGGCGTCGCCTTGCATCATTTTATTCGTGATTGTAACGAAAGTACCTCGCGTTTGTTGTAAATTTTACATTTTCAATAATTTATTATATGGTATACTAAAACGGAACTCTTAAACCCAACATGCCAAACAAAAACGAACAAATAATTTGCAAATGATGCCATGCATTGGAAAAAAATGTCCATGGACAAGATCTTTAAAAACGAGTTATACTTATATTAAATTGTTACAAACTAGGATTATCCAGAGGATATTGGGAACATACTCGCTCCTTTTAAAAATGGGATAATAATACCCCAGCAATCATGCCCATATCTGCAATAATGCCCATATCGGTCCAATGTTGGCTGTTTGATGGCAGTACCTAACGGTTAAGCCGATAAAGGGTCGACATCGACCCGATGCAGAAGTTATATGTTTGCTCTGAGCTATTATTTTCGGGATCATTCTAGTTCAATTCAGCCCAGTGATTTTATACCTAAGAAATTTATTCAAAATGTACATACGAATATTGGTTCGACATCGGTATATAAAGTATATAAGTATACGGGTTGCAACATAATTGATATCAGCCCGACACAACATATACTATAATTGATTTATGGGAATGTATTGTAAATAGTTTTTAGGGAAATCTTATTAAAATAAACCATACTTGACATGTTTTTATTGCATATCGTTTCTTCGTTTTGTTTGGAAAATACAAGGAAGGGTTGTCATAATCTTACATGGGCCGGATTGTCTCCGTTTATTTTTCAATATAACGTACATTATTAACTTCTTATTTTCCTTTTTCGTTTGTCTTATGACGGCGTGGTTTTTAATATGTCTTTTTGGATCTTTACCCGAAGGTAACGATTATCTAAGGTAGGCAGTAACATTTCTTCAAGTGTTTGCTAAAATTGCGTGTGTGAAGTTGCTTATCTTTCACATTTGTTTTTGCCATACATGTCAGCGCTCATGTTATTCGTTACACTGTGTGTTCTGTGTACAACTGTTAAATGATCATTCATATTATTATTATAAGTAAATCATCAAAATATTGTTGTATTATTATATGGAGCGTTTTACTTATGTTCATGTTAAAACGAAAGACAGTATCAGCCCAACTTAATGTAGCCGAGTTGTGTAGTTATAACACAAGTTGGTTATATTTCACGATCACGGGTTCGATCCCCACTGTGGAAGCATTCTTTAGATGTCCCCACAAAGACACCAAGTACTCGTTTTTCTAGTACCAGGAAACGGACTCTGAGAGCGTTTCAAATAAGTAGTAAGTAATGTATATACAATCGAGCTAAAATAAATAGGTTTAAACTAAACTAAATATTCCAGATTATTTTAATTATATAAATGAAGGTCTGAAACATGAATAAGAAACATTTTATAATTAACACTTTACAATGATAATAACAATTTAAATATTCCATAGTAATACACAATAATATTATCACAGATAATACACGTATATATTACAAGGAAGCAATTCAAAACAATATAGAAAAACTGACTCACCAGTGACCAGCTCTCGACACTCTATAAAGAATATTATGTTATGTGGGAAATTGGAAATGCCCTCCAACTCTTACACGGTTTCATAAAGAACTGATCAAATGTTTGGGAATAATTTAAAATCATATGGATGATTCTGAAAACATCTCCCCTAAAAGCATGCACGGTTAGTAATTTAACTAATTCATCACACTGAACCTCTCTCACAGCCTTGATAGGATTAGTAGTCATTAAAAGATAAGTGTATTGTGAATACCCTGTTACATTAATCCATACGCTCTTTCACCACCAGCAGCAGGAAGCCATGTGATTTTATCGGCCCGAGATCGGACTTGCAACAAGGCGCGATGCCGGCCCGAAATCGACACCGGAATTTTATACTGAGATTCAAAATCTCGACCCGCCAACGCGTCGATATGAATGTTTACATCGGCCCGAGATCGGACCTGCAGCAAGGCGTGATTTCGGCCCGACATATACACCTGTATACTACCATCATTCCAGCATTTGTTCGATAGTCACCTTCTTCTGCTTTCATTTAATACCTTTTCTCTGTCACTGAACTTTAGATTTGTTCGCAGTCATGGCCCCATATAATAATTGAATATAATAGGCTCAGAACATAAGAAACCAAGATTGTAATATATGAGGTTACATGTTGTAAATTATTAGTATTTAACCTTCAAGTCACATTGCAAATACCTGGTACTACTTTTTTTCACCAAGCCGTTGAAACTGTCATAAAATTACATGCGCAAGTAATGCGCAACAATTTCGCTTGCGAAACAACGTATACTGCTCAAAGAAATGGAGTCTCATTTCAACTTGGCGTTCATTTTGATAACTTCTAGGCATTTAATGATGTATCGAGCTAAAAACTCTTTCATAGTTCAGTAGTTGCATTTGGGACATTAGTGGTGTCATTTGTACCTGACTGCATTATCACAACGGCACATTATAACTGCGTGTGTTCTCAAACGCATTCGTTCGACGTGCAGTTCGCCCTAGAATCATATTTTCATTCCGATTGCCTTCTCTTTGATGACTACCAGAAGCAACCTGATTCCCATAGTATCTACTGTCGCTCTCGGTTGCTGAACCACCAAACTCCCCAGGTGTGTAAGGCACGGGCGAGTTCGATCTTCTTCCGGCAATGATGCTTAAATATGGCGGCGGGTCAGTGGAATAGTGGCTGTTGTTTCGTCGACTGTCGATGGCGCTAGACGCTTGAATTCGTATTCCGTTGGTTGACCGGATGCTCCCTCCGCGGTGCAGCGTGGATCCCGGCAGCGGAGTCACCGGGCTCTCTGCACTAGGAGGGCCGTCGTACTGAGGCGGAAGTTCTGAATACGGCGGTGGCTTCGGGAACGCTCGCCGCTGTCGAGTAGTTTCTGAGACATACATATAATACATGGTTTTAGCTCGAATGAGGCGCCTATCGAATGGGGAGAATGTACGACATAATTAAGACTGAAAACCAAACAAGACAAATGATTCCAGGTCTCGGAGATATGACTTTTGTAACAAAAAAATAATCAATATAGCATACCCCAATGAGGGGATTTTCGACATACTATAAGCTCTCGGATGGGGAACAAGACCCCAAAAATACATGTACAATTAATGAAATTCCTCTGAGTTACTCAGACGCTCGTAACATGGGTCCAATATCGACAGATTCGTTATTTCTCATAGTGTTTTAGATTCAGCGATTTAATACACGTACAATTATACATTTAATGCACGGTACCCGATGTACGATTTACATGTTAATTCTCACGTCATCAAACGTTTGTGCGGCAAATGTTTGTCGACATTACAAACCAGATAAAAAATGTGTTCACGAATTACGTCACACTCGTGGAAAGAGGAAAAAATATGTGTATCATTATATGTTAATGTACCTCGATCGTGATGTGTAATCATCTGGTGTCTGGGGCTGATACGCACGACTCGGTTCTTGTTTTTGCTCGTGATGCAAATAATGAGCGCCGCCGCGACCGCGATCACCAGCACGCCTCCGATGACACATATGATCACCAGCGTGCCCTCTGTAAGACTGCAACCAACAAACGATGTCGTCTTATGTTGGAGCAATTACCCTAAAGATTTCCCTTACACAGTGTGGTCATTTAAGTCTGAAGAAAATAAAAGACTACACACTTTAATAAATATACATTTTGTATAACGTGATTCTTGTGGAAATATAACCGACCAAACTACTAAAAAAAATTGATTAGAAATGAAGCCATTTTAAAGGGACCTGTTCACGTTTTTGTAAATTGACAAAATTGAAAAAAAAAATGTTTCCGATCTGCAAATTTTCGTTGTAGTTATGATATTTTCGAGGCAACAGTAATACTGAACATGCTATAAAATATCCATTATATGCATCTGTTGACGATTTAAAAACCTGAAAAAAATATAAAGCGTTATAAACGCGAAACGATTGAATAATTTGGAGAGTTCGGTTGTCATCGTTATATTTTGTGACATTACGAGGATTGCTAGATTTTTACTCCAAGGGTCAGTGGTTCGAGCCTCGGTGTGGCTTACTTTTTTTTCTTTCTTTAATTTTATTCTTGTTTTACTCTGGAGCTTTTAGTATCGATGATTACATTTATCAATTTCAATCATTTAAAGAAAAACTTCATAGCATGCCAAAATATGTGAACAAGTCCCTTTAAAGGGGCATATCGACGTTGTTTTCCCCTTGAATGGACTTGTTCACAGTTTATCAAAATGAGAATTTTTCAACTTTTTGTCACAGATTCAAGAAATAAATGAACAATGTTCATCAGTGTGCGAAATTACAGTAATGCCGCAGACTTATATTGAAAATACACTTTCGTTTACGAAAAATCATCGTTAGAAATTGATAAAATTATAAAGCGTCTCAGACGCGAAATGATTTAAAAATTTCGATTTCCGCACATAATGTAGTCGTAAAGACTCAACGACGACCCGAACATTAACTCTGAATTACACACACACATACGGGAAGACGGAAGGCTGAGTGGCTTCGGCGCTTGGCTTTTACTCCGTGGGTCAGTGGTTCGAGTCCTGGTGTGGTTAATTATTTTTTCTCTTTTTGTTTCTGTTTGTTTACTTTTATTCTTGCTTTTATATTGGAGCTCTTTAGTTCTGAAGTTTATATTTATCAATTTAAAGCATTAAATGACAAACTTCAAAACATGCCAAAATCTGTGAACAAGTCCCTTTAATACAGACATGAAATAAAAAATCCATATTCCATTTTTTTATTTAAGCATATGGTTATGGCGCTGGTGGTGATGGTGGAAATGTCAGTTTTCTAAAGAGAAGGCGAATAAAAAGAAGCAGCAGCAACAAAAGCAGTAGTAGTATAGATATAAGGAGTAATATATTATACGTACACTTCACGGGCACAGCACTTCTGGTCACTCACGTTACCACAGCAACCGTCCGCGCAACTGATCGTGTCGTTCATGGAAGGACATGACACCATGATGAATGCTCGTTGTGCGCTCGTTTCTTATTGAGTGAAATAAAATACTTGGAATTTACAGCTCCACTTATATGCGATGTTTATCACATGCGTTTACCCGGCTTTTTCAACATTGGAGGAAATTGGTAGTTATCTAGATAATAAACATGTAACATGTTTACAGCCACTGTTTTTGTATAACAACGTTCTGTCGTCACGTGCAGTATAATTAAGGATCCTGGTTATTTATTAGAGAATAACACACCAAAGAGTATTTTGAAGCAGAAGAGATTTTCAAATATATTATTTTCCATGAATTAAACACAACAATAAATTGTTATAGCAAAGGTATCATTCGCCGTACGGTATCCTTTATTCAAACGCTTATTATCACAGTGTTTATAAATGTTGTCTTTATTCTGGTTTAGCTTTTAATTGATCATTTACATGTTGGCACGTTTGTCTGTTAACCCCTGGCATCTGCATTGGTGAATTCATGTACAACGTTACACGCTGATTGTCTCTAGACAAAGAAGGTACTGCTTATATTGCTGATTAGGCAGATATAATTACTCTATTTAATTGCCAGCCTACATTACAATGAGTTTAAATACACTGTAGAACACGTTCTTTTGGTATACGTAATATGTCTGCAGTGGGACACGAGATTAAGGGAAGTAAATGTATCTTCGCGCTTTTATGCCCGTTTATTTGTCCGTATTTAAGAAAAAGTTTAAGACAACAAATCAGAATAGTTCCGTGAGTTAAATATTTCGCACATGAACAGCTTACACAAGTTGTAATAATAAAGGTTGTTTTTGTAGTAATTTATAAATTCCAGCTGTATTTGTAATTATAATAAACCCGTTTTCTTTTCCTATCTTTTGCGATTACATGTATTGACATTTTCCTTACCTAGACAAATCTCTGACGTACTTTGTCCAGTCTTATAATTTATCATAACTGTGATCTTGAGTACTTATTAAAGTTTTTACCAATTGGCTCAACTAAATCATTATTTTGGCTAATTAGTAATTACTTTTTATGCAATTTTATAAAACCTGAACTTGACGTGTCTACACATAACAGTAGTGACACACTAATAACAGGGATGCAGAGTTTAATAAACGAGAAACACGTTATTTAATAAAACGCTGGGATTTCAGTAATGTCGCATCAGTAGTTACTACTAGTTAGTATAAGTAAGGACATTTAGGAAAAAAAATGTGTGTTCTTTTTTATTTTTAAGTTTAATCAGCAACAAGAAAACATTAAAACAGTGTTAAAGGTAAACAGACTATGTATAAATAACAACTTCATTCATAACTAACATAATTTACAGCAATACACCTGCCTAATTCAATTAGTGTAAAATTCGGGGTTCAACATCTCAAATACATTTCAAAGACATTTCAAACAGTTAAAGAATATCCGCTTATGTTTTTAAGTCCACTAACTCGCTGAGCCTATATATTACAGAGTTATCGCCCTTTAGTAAAGATCTCAAGCAGGTGTCGTACTCTGACAGGCTGGCGTTCCCATGCACCACACGCACACCCACGGGCACGTCTACCCCAACCACACCCTGTACCGTCGAGGCGTCGAATTCGTTTGCGTCGGTCGATATTGACCGGACCGGCGTTCCGACAACGGTCTCGTTTGTTTTCGACTCATTTGCGTGTCTTGCACTGTGCGTTAATGTTATATGTTGAAACTTATCTTCGTATGGGAGCATATCGTTAACGTAGCTAACCATGATATACCCGCGTGGATCCACGCTGTTTTTGAATCCCTTTTCGAAGCGCGCCTTAACCAGTTGTCTTCTTGTGACAACGTCATCACGGGCTTTTATTGTTCTTACTATCTCTTTCACCCATGGCTTCTCCAGCTTTTCAACCGGAAGTGCGGTGTTGGCGTCATGGACCAGGCGTATACGTTGCGACTTGACGTCCGTCCAGTACGTTGCAAAGTCTTTCAGGATCGTTGCTCTGATTTCTACGTCGTTCATGGCTATTAGAGGTGCTCTCCATTCAAATTTCGCTTCAAGTTTGGAAAACGCGTCTTTGTGAGTGATCGTGTCCAATGAATGTCCGCAGTTGATGAGTTTCACGTTCTCGATAGATCTGTAGTATGTGCCCATGGGTTGATCAATGTACTCCCTCCCGTCCGCCCGGGGAAGGGGCCGCATTTGCAGGAATATCCCCTTGAAAGATACGCCTTTGTAGCTGTGGACACGAATAGATATTGTGTCTCCGGGCTTAAACGAGGTCGAGTTGATCGCAATCATGTAAGGACATGTTCCGTTTTGAGGGTCGATTAAGCGTCCGTTTGCAGAATGTATCGGGAGACCGTTAGCGCATGTCGATCGCGGTGGTCCGTTAGGAAATCCTTGTGAACATCGTAAAATACACGATACCACGAGCGCGATGATCCCGAACATGTTATTCATATTACTAGTAAATAAGTTAACATCCGTTGTATAAACTGGACTCTCTTACGCAGACACTAGTGAGTACATAAATATGCGTGCTGTATATTTTAAGTGACCAAGGTGGTGATCAAAGCGGGATGCAAACCCGGAAGTGGAGTTTACAAATGCACCATAGCCACGGGCTAAACGATAATTTGTGTAAAAGTTAAACTGACAGGTACAACTGTTAAAAACGATTTTATTTTCGAACTGTCATTTCGATAATGAAGTCGCAGTTCAGTGACAACTCGCCCAGTTTCGATAGATATGTGTCGTGTTCTGAGAAAACTTGGCAAAATGCTTGTGCGTAAATTTTCATCCAAGATTAGCCTGTGCAGTCCGCACAGGCTAATCAGGGACGACAATTTCCGCTTTTATGGAATTTTTCGTTTAAATGATGTCTCTTCTTAGCGAAAATCCAGTTTAGGCGGAAAGTGTCGTCCCGGATTAGCCTGTGCGGACTGCAAAGGCTAATCTGGGACGACACTTTACGCACATGCATTATGCCCAGTTTTCTCAGTAACGACAGATATGCCGCTATCGTTTTCAATTTTTTGAGTACGTGTTCAGCGTGTACTTCTTGCACTTATCGATAATCAATCACTTATATTCACTAATCACCAAGCCTTAATGCGAGCCTGCATACGTGCTCAAGTTCTGAGCGAACCGATTTGATCTATAAAAAAAGCGTCAGTTTAAACTTTAAACACAAAAATATATAATATAGTCACACTAAGTAATCATAGGTAAACGATACAAAAAAGTCAATATTTATTATGCGAAATTAAATATGGTTTTTGGCACTCCACTTTGCTGTTTTAGTTACCTTTTTTTTGTTTTGCCCATATAACATATCGGAACTGCATTGGATGAATATCAAGATGTGTACTAGTATTGTAGTATTTATTGCAAATCATTACATTTTTTGACATCCTTTAAATGGTATGGTGGCTTATAAAAAGGGATCCAAAACACTCTCTGTTTTTTTTTAAATGGCAGTTGAATATACGACAGTCTGTGTTTACTTTTTTTTTGAAAGTCGTCCCTTATATTACATTACAGTATAATGCTAACATTTCTCACGGTTCCGAAATAATGCGACAATGGAGCATGCGACAGACTATCCCGGAGAATATTTATGTACTATATAAATGAAGCAAAATTGGAAGGGGGTCCCAATACGTCAGAGACAATCAACAAGGCTCGTTAAGATCGCCGTGGTGTAGTGGATATGGTGTCCGCCTAGCGATCGGGAGGTATCGGGTTTGATCCCCACTGTGGGAGCGTTCTTGAAATCCCCCCCCCAAAGACACCAAGTACTGGTTCTACCCATGCCCAAGACTTATTGGTTAAATTGCGTCGATGCTTCAGAGGAGCCATGCAAGTAATGGGAAGAAGAAGCAGAAGAAGTTAGTGAACAGAACTTGATTGCACGTGTTATTATTTTCCAAGTAGTACAGTTTGTACCATTCGAAAATTGCGATTATTACAAAACATATTATTTTAAAACAGGATGTGAATATCGTAATTTGTCATATGGTATACTAACTTCTTTTTTTCTACGTGGGTTTAAGGTTGTCATTCGATTCTAATATTACGTTCGTTGCATTCATAATGCTAAGCATACTATTACAGGGTTTTCGACATCCAAAACTTATGTTGTAAGCTTAAATATTAAATGATTATACACTAGAAAAGTTTCGGATAGACCAATTCGGATTACAGTTGAAGTCACTAGAATTTCTGTGTGTCGTATGTGTTGTAGTCTAGCCGGTGTAAAAAAATATAACGTAATGCGTAAGGCGTATGTGGCTACATGTCTATTCATTCATACCCAAGCTTCAAGTGTACAGTTAACTATGAAGCATAATCATATAAATACAAGATTAACAGTAGAGACAACTCTATCGGGATCTAATATTCAGTGTAACACAGTAATGTCCCTTTTACTATTTCTTGACAATATATAACATCGTATAAAGAAGCGTAAGATATAATTGTGTGAATTCCAATAGCATTACATAAATCAGCAATTTGCAAATATTATCACCATGTAATTATTAGACATGTTTGTAATGTTATAATACTTTGCATTATACCTGTCACACTTTTACTTTAAAGTGATATTAGACACATCTAACAGTATAAAGGTGTCTATCGCAACCGTTGTTTTTTTTTTGGTGTTTTCAATTCATTTACACTTATATTTGTTAATGCAACATCAACATACTTAAACAATATCCAGGAAAGAGAAAAATAATGCATTTGAATATCAACCGTGCTTTCGTTTTTGACCTAACTTTGGTAAGTTTAAAATCTGGGACTCATCGCGAAAACATATGACAATTCTAAAATTATGAATACATTTACCTCCGTGTCTCTGTCAACCACATCTTCGGCCATGCTTCTTCAAGGAAATATGTTATAAATGAGGTTTCAGTAAAGTGACTATGAGAAAGACTCAACTCGTATCGCTTTCGTAAATACGCGGCAGTTCCGCTCGGCCTGTTAAGCTTACAGGACTGGGCTAGTCATGTAAAATATCGAATATAATATATATATTTTATAAACAACTGGTAGCAAGATGAGTTGCAGATAATTGGTCAGTTACCACATTTTAACTAACTCTTTTGACCTTTTATTTCTTTTCAGCTCAATTCAACATTGAAATTTGCGTCTAATATCACTTAAATGCAATTTGAAATAAAAGGCAGGAGTCCCCAGAGGTTTGCGGAATTTGTACTTGTGTTTAAAGATTTTTAATGCATTTAATTTAATGATGAAAACCTTTATTTAAATATCTCTGAAAAGCGTCATTGCATTTCATGTTGCAGGAAACCATAGGTTGAGTTGTTGTGTTACATGTGAAATGGAGACACTGCCTAAGACAGGAATCGTTGTGGGAGCCGGCTCACGAGGCAATGGTTACCCCTGGTACGCCAAGGAATATCCTGACCAGTTACAGGTCAGTGCTTTTTTTCACCTATAGGGGAATGGTGGCAGGGCCCGTCGAAAGGGGAAAAACGCGGCGTTTTTCAGGAAAAGGGGAAAATAAAAAAATCACACTTTTATATGTGATATTTATGAGAATACACATGTATGCATGTATGAATGTAATATTCACAGTTGAATGTCTCTGTCCTTTTTCTTAAATATATCAATGATCTTTTTAACATCAGTTTCAGACAGTTCAGCCTTCATGCACAGTCTCATGCTTAGTTTTCCTAGCCATTTTGAGTGATTGGAATTTTCTAAATCAATAAAATGGCAAATTTGAAAAAAAATTATCAACAAAAAATGGACCAAATTGGATTTTTTTATNAAAAATTTTTTTTTTATATTTCTGGAGGGGATTTTTTTTTACAAAATAGGGGAAAAATATATACTCTTTTTGGAGGGGAATGGGGCCGAATATCGGCCCCGAAATTGCCATAAAAAAAACACTGCAGGTACAGAAAATGTTAACAGTTTTTACAGAAATTTTAAGGTATATAATCCTTTTTTTATTGGATTAAACAGAAGACAAACATATATTGTTTCACCTATTTTTGTCTAAGGTTGTTTTAAAAAAGATTCTTGTTAATAAATTTTGCATCTATTTATCAATAAAACATAAACCAATGGTCTATCCTTGGCAAGTATTTACATGCCAATTACTAGTGTATTCACTTTCATAAATCTTTTTATAGTATGTCATGCTGTTTGATTTTTTTTGTAATTCAGTGCCCCAGATTAGCTGCGTATCAGCGTTTTTCACCCTATTAAAATGTTTAAAAACGCAAAGAAATTGAAAACAATGCGTATTGAAAACGCAATCAATTTGACTTTCACACTTATTCTTTAAATTTGATGCGTACGATACATGAGTCGATCGAAAATGCTTTGCTCAATTTCGGTATTTTCTCATTGGAATAATTATCTTAAGGCGGCGACGTTTTTCTTCATTGGAAAGTAAGCAAGGGCCTGGATGACGGAGGAGCAAAACAGTCGAAGTTATTCAAACACTATGCGGACTAAATTTCATAGCAAATTAAGTGTCTGAACAAAATATTTTAGACGTGCATGTATTTGTAAAGCGTCTGTACTTTCAGTTTCTATAACGGTGCGTAATAAAAATGTCTAAGCGAGGTCGAAAGATTGTTGCCCTAAATATACATGATATATGTCGATCGCAAACTTATTCCAACCAAGTTAGCAACGTGAATATGTGCCTAATCATTTGTGTTAAAAATTTGTTAGAAACTGTGAATGCAGCAGTTGAAAGACAGAAAGTAGCGAGCTGACATCCAAAAACATTACAGAAAGTCCGTGACTGAAAAAAAAAGAAGTGGAAAAAGTCATATCCCTAGTTAGAAATGGTTGACGGTGATGGGGCAGAAATATTTTAAATGTGCATACTGCACCCAGTCTGTGCAACAGAAGTAAAGCAGCAATGATTTTTATGCCCCCGGTAGGGTGGCATATAGCAGTTGAACTGTCAGTCCGTCCGTCCGTCTGTCTGTCTGTCAGTCTGTGCGTCCGTCCGAAAACTTTAACGTTGGTCATAACTTTTGCAATATTGAAGATAGCAACTTGATATTTGGCATGCTTGTGTATCTCATGGAGTTGCACATTTTGACTGGTGAAAGGTCAAGGTCATCCTTCAAGGTAAAAGGTCACAAAACAAAATCAAGGGAAGTAATAAGCTTTAAAAGGGAGATAATTTCTAAACCTGCCAAATGATATATAGAAATTTTATATCAGAGTGGCGCAGTAGGGGGCATTGTGTTTCTGACAAACACATCTCTTGTTAGGTATAAAATGTTAATAACGTATTTCACCCTATTTAAAAACTGAAATAACCCTATTTTTCAAAACCAATGGGTGAAAACCCTATTTCCCAAATAATTATCTGGGGCACTGGTAATTTGCTTTAAGTTAAGGTACCAGTGATGGTTTGAAACTCAAGTGCTCATCGTCATGTGTTTGGTCCCGATTATAAGTGCATTTTCCCCACTTTTTATGAGTTCCGGTTTTTCATAGGGGACGAAGTGTCTCCAGCTATAATAAATTGTTGATTTTCATATTGTTCCGCTAACAATTCTTATTGAATGATTTCAGATCATTGGTGTGTGTGAGCCCAGGGACTTTCAGAGAAATAGAACTGTGAAAGCATTTAACATTCCAGAGAAGAATGCATTTAAAGGTTCACAGTTTGTTTTTAGAGATGAATTTATTTGGTAATAGTTCAATAGAATTCAATTTGGATTTAAAATATCATTATTTGAATACATTGGTTGGAATATATATTTTTAGCTCACCTCTCACGAAGTGACATGGTGAGCTTATGTGACCGTGTGATGTCCGGCGTCCGTTGTGCGTGCGTGCGTGTGTGCGTGTGTCGGTCAACAATTTGTTTGTGTAGACAGTAGAGGTCACAGTTTTCATCCAATCTTTATGAAATTTGGTAAGAATGTGGTCAAATCATAGAAAAACATTGTGTAGACAATAGAAGTCATAGTTTTCATCTGATCTTAATGAAATATGGTCAGAATGTTTATCTTTATAATACCTGATTTTGGATTGTATATGGGTCATCTGGGGTCAAAAATTGGGTCACCGGGCCAATTCTAGTAAAGGGTGAGTGATTCAGGGCCATCATGGCCCTCTTGTTTATTATACATTCTTGTTTAAATGAGAACAATGTTAATGATGTGAGGATAATGGATATTTGTAAAGCTTAAGCCTTCAAATATGGGTATAATAGTGTGTGAAAAAAAAATAAAAAAATGGGGTCAATTTTCACTCCTAGGGGAATGAAATGTCTAACAGTTAGTTTCATTTGGTGTGAAAACTATGAATTTAAAGAAATTTTCTGATGTGATGTAGCCTGTATTCGGCTGTAGCTATAGAATGAAAAATCTATATGATGTTAGTTGTTGAATCATTGCAACTGTTTTTCTTATGGTTTGCTAAATATTTACAGTGATAAATACAACCCGTATTTCTTGTTTGTGTTTGAGGCCTCCAAATTTTTAGAAGATATCAATGTCTGTGACAGTTTGTAGTTGTATAATATATTTGATTTAATTTTAAGCATGGGCCATTGTTTCTTGTATCTGATTCAGACTGGAAGGATGCTGCAGTTTTAGAGAGGTTTGCAGACTGCGTGATCATATGCACACCGGACAGATTGCACAAGGTTGCAAATCTATTTTTTGTATATTTGGTTTCTGTTAGTGGTTCTGATTAAACTGCTGATACACAGTCTGGAAAATACATTTGTATAATATCAGTGACCATACTCAAAGCTTTTTTGATAGAAAAAAAAAGCTAATATTGTAGATAATACAGGTGCAGATTGCATTTAGTCAATAAAGAAAGCCGGTACAATAACTCAGGGTAAGAGTATCTTGAATATAGCTCTAAATTAAATCAGTTTAACCTTAGTGCATATGCACTTGTCTCTTAAGAGACAAGCCTTGTTGACCATTTTTAATATGAAGCAAGTTCTTGACATGTTTTTGTTTCAGGATCCAGCTATAGCATTTGCGAAGAAAGGTTATCATATTCTCCTTGAGAAACCTATGGCTGTAAGTGTTTAAATGTGTATAAAGTTCCAAAGATCACAGCATGTCATTGTTGTTTATTGTAAAAAATATTGTGTTATTGTGAACAAAAATATTATTAACACAAAACTGATACATTTAAGTGCAATCGTCCACAGCTGAACGACCTGAACGTGTGAGTGATAGTGATGTCCACCCCCCCCCAAAAAAAAAAACACACACAGCAAAAACACATAAATACATGAATTAATAAAATTAAGAAAATCTAGGGTATTGTTAAAATCTAGGGTATTCCCCCCTTTATTCATTTGGTTTAGAAAATATTGTATCCAGTTTGCTGGATGGTGTATTGGGAGCATTTTTCTTCAGTGGCTGCAATAAGAACTTTAATTGTACATTTCATTATAAAGAAAGGTTAACGTGACCCTTCAGCTGATATCAATTATACACAGGTACTGCAACCAAATAATTGCACTCAGTTATCATTGCTCAGTAAAAGGAGACTTGAATCACTTGGTCACATGTAAAATTTACATACATCCATACGTCTGATTTCGTGAGAACAGTTCCACTTTTAGTATGTTTGTCCCGCTATCCCAATATAAGACCATTTTTTTCAACATTAGTTAAAAACAATGCTTGTTTTATAATTTACTATAAAAGCTGCAATTCAAGCTCCATTTGGTCAAAACTTACCATAACTTATCAACTTTGGCTCATTAATATCAATACTCACCATTTGTTGTTAACACCTCAACAGTGATAAAGAGCTGTTTATTTTGTCAGGCTCTCGTGCTGCAGCATATGACGCAGGCTCTCGTGCTGCAGCATATGACGCAGGCTCTCGTGCTGCAGCATATGACGCAGACACTAATTGCTACCAATATGAGGATTGATATTATACTATTATACCAAACAAGGATGAGATAAGCGTGTGCAAAGAAGCAGATAAAACAAGTTATTTTATACCAACAATTGTGTTTTTATAATTCTCAGAAATTAACTGTCACTTTCGCCCCTTTTCCAGAAAATAGTTCAAAGATAATATTTATGAAATTCTTAAGCATATTTATTGCCAATATCTTGTAGAATTTCATTTTAAAAGTAATTGGTTTGTGATGAGCATGCATGATGGGCTGAAATGGAATATTGTTTTTAGGTGTCCCATCACAAGGTCAAATGTCCAGACAATTTGTACAAAAAGTCCTCATTTTTGCCAGAAAATTATGGCATGAATGCAAATGTTCAACAATTTGAAATAGAGTTTTGAATGAAACAAGCATAATTAATTGATAACAATTTATGATAAGAATGTTTAGGGATTTTAATATGTACTAAAACAGAGTGGTTAAGCCAGACATGTATTGAACACTAAGCCTTTAACTGGAATGCATGACTGAAATATTATTTAAATTAGTTACTTGCCTTTATAATAGAGTAAAATACTAGAAATCAAAATAAAAATTTACTCCCAGACATGTTGAGCCATAGAGTTGCATTATACCTTTACTGCAGGAAACTGAAGAAGACTGTAGAGATATCGTCGCTACATGCAAAGAGAACAGCGCGCTTCTGTCTGTGTACCATGTGCTCTGCATTGTAGGTAACTGAGGAAGACTGTAGAGAGATTGTGGCTACATGCAAAGAGAACAGCGTGCTTCTGTCTGTGTGCCATGTGCTCTGCATTGTAGGTAACTGAGGAAGACTGTAGAGAGATTGTGGCTACATGCAAAGAGAACAGCGTTCTTCTGTCTGTGTGCCATGTGCTCTGCATTGTAGGTAACTGAGGAAGACTGTAGAGAGATTGTGGCTACATGCAAAGAGAACAGCGTTCTTCTGTCTGTGTGCCATGTGCTCTGCATTGTAGGTAACTGAGGAAGACTGTAGAGAGATTGTGGCTACATGCAAAGAGAACAGCGTTCTTCTGTCTGTGTGCCATGTGCTCTGCATTGTAGGTAACTGAGGAAGACTGTAGAGAGATTGTGGCTACATGCAAAGAGAACAGCGTTCTTCTGTCTGTGTGCCATGTGCTCTGCATTGTAGGTAACTGAGGAAGACTGTAGAGAGATTGTGGCTACATGCAAAGAGAACAGCGTTCTTCTGTCTGTGTGCCATGTGCTCTGCATTGTAGGTAACTGAGGAAGACTGTAGAGAGATTGTGGCTACATGCAAAGAGAACAGCGTTCTTCTGTCTGTGTGCCATGTGCTCTGCATTGTAGGTAACTGAGGAAGACTGTAGAGAGATTGTGGCTACATGCAAAGAGAACAGCGTTCTTCTGTCTGTGTGCCATGTGCTCTGCATTGTAGGTAACTGAGGAAGACTGTAGAGAGATTGTGGCTACATGCAAAGAGAACAGCGTTCTTCTGTCTGTGTGCCATGTGCTCTGCATTGTAGGTAACTGAGGAAGACTGTAGAGAGATTGTGGCTACATGCAAAGAGAACAGCGTTCTTCTGTCTGTGTGCCATGTGCTCTGCATTGTAGGTAACTGAGGAAGACTGTAGAGAGATTGTGGCTACATGCAAAGAGAACAGCGTTCTTCTGTCTGTGTGCCATGTGCTCTGCATTGTAGGTAACTGAGGAAGACTGTAGAGAGATTGNAAGCCATAGAGCTGCATAGGGAAACTAACTAAATGTTGCATTTTCTTTTTTTTTTTACCTTAAATTGGGGATTTTTTGGACAGCAATTGGGAAATGTGTAGTTTTTTCGTTATTGGGAAAGTGCCGTTTACCGATACTTTATAAAGAAGGAAAAAATCGCTGGCTCCTGGTCTCTTATCATGCTTATAGAATAAGCGAGACCACTGTGCAGGGGAGTGCCCATATTTTAGATTGATTGCTCTGCAAATAGCACTGACAATGTTATCGCGTGTCAACATCCGGTTTTGTAAAACTTAAAAACGGCTTTAATGCAATCTATTTTTTTGTATTTCTCAACCCGACTGGTTGTCCACGGACAACTTAATTGAAAAAAATCAGTTGCCCGGACAAGCAAATGTACGACTCGGGCAACTCGGACATTTGATTTCGCCACCCCTGCGAGCTATAACATTTAGGCAGCCACTTATTGAGCGCAACAAACATAATCATTTATAAACAATCACCATTGACCGGAATAAAGTAATGCGGGATAACTTTTAACAGTTTATACACAGAAATGACGGTAATAAACTGGAAGTGAGAGTGAGGATAAATAAAATATGAGGGAGCTTACCGCAACGGTTTTGTTAATTAAACTGTGTGATTTTACTCTGTTCTTAACAGCACAGTACAGTTGAAATCTGAATAGCTCACGCATTATCTTTAAATAAAAAAAAGGACGTTTTCTTAGTAAATACCAATAATAAGCATATTCGTTAAGCAAGCACAATACACATGATACTGTTAAACTTAATGACAACATTAAAATGTTGCTCATCCACCTCTATGACACTGGGAACATTCTCCGCGAAAGTCCCTCAACACAACTTTCCACAAAGTCTTTAAAAGTCGTTATTATAAGGGGCGCAAAATATAGCAGTTGCACACTAGACATAAACAGAGAATTACGCGGACGCCGCTGGCATGTGGATGAGTAGTACATATATGACTAATTGGCGAGTAATTGAGTGAGTAGTACATATATGACTAATTGGCGAGTAATTGAGCTAATGACCATGATTGTGTTTGTTATGAAACAGTTCGATCAGCTACTGCGTCTTATTGGCTGCTGCTCCCTGTACTGGTGCGTTGTTTGCAACATCCGGATCCATCACGTCTCCAACCACCTCCTCTATCAGCGGACCGTTTAATTTTAGGCACAAGTTGTGTGGCCGCATCCAGACAGACATTTTCTATTTCACAACACCTTTTTGGGTTGAAGGGCAGGCATCCGCCAGTGCGATGGAGACATATAAAAGACAAGTCTTTGTTCAACATATAAATGAAGGATTTAATCAGACAAACAAAAATCCATTGGGGCGGACAAAAGACAGAGTGCCCTGTTTCGTAAATAATCGTCGTACAATAAACTTATTACATTCCAAGTGACGAAATTGTGCTTTTTCCCTTGAAGGATTTATTCCAAGCTCATTTATGTCTACTATACGTTAGCTTCACGCTCAACATTCGGTTGGTATCGTTGCAAAACGCAACGCTGCATCCCTATAATTTTCATTTTGGACAATGCAGTAGTAGAATTATATTCATTCAAGGAGGAAACGTTCAACAACAGTTTTCTGGCTGTTTATAGAGTTGGATCTTATATTGGTAATTTGTAGTTTATATATGCTCTGTCCCTGTGTGCTTCATTTACATGAACATGGCGATTGGCATGCTTGTTTAAGTCAAAGGAAAACGTTTGTACAAACAAGAAATCAACACACAAAAAATTGTGAAAAGCCAATAAATGAAGATAAAATGTATTGAACATATACATGTACTATATACATTAACATAATTACCACATATAAAGCAACGGATATAAACAAACAAACAAGTCATGTTCGGAAAATACTTAGTTCACGCGTTGTAAACTGCTACAAGATAACGAAAACACATCAAGAAAACTATTTGCAGTCTTTTAAAATTGATGACTATTTTAGTACTAGTAGTACAGATTGTATCAAGATAACATTTGCTATTAAATGACTGAAGTTTATTTAGGTTTATTTGACTGATAGACTTTATACGGCGATCAGGTACAAAATATGTCTAAATGGATTGATTTGTAGGTTCGAAAGATATTGTATAGTCTGTCGTGAAAATGCTCAACTGGTTTGCAGCTAAAAACGAAGTTATATGCAATTTGTACACATACATTGTTTTTAAGCGATTTGAAGTTTAAATGACTTAACGTTTAATTTCATAACGTAGTCGATAGCCGAAGGTATGCAAGATCGCTTAAAAATATCAGTGCGTCTTGATATACACGTAAATACATAATAATTTGTAATTCAAACATTTGTGTCGAAATAACGTAACGAATTTATCACCATAAACAATCTGCTAAAACATAAGACGTCGTAGTTATGACGTTAAGCTATAACCTAACGGCAATTACAACTGATAATATGGTCCTTGAAAAGAAAATGGCAATAATATATGTGTTCATAGATAAATAACAAATACATATTGACATATTCAGACCGTTAACACGCACGGCTCTTTGGTTTCTACGGTCTGGCATGCCATGTTAAGTTTCAGTCTAATGATTGTAAAAAAGTAACGATTACACTATTATCCAGAAGAATATATTGAATGATACGTTATAATATATATACACATTTGCGAGACCTATATTTTCTTTGGGCTGCCTAGCACTGATGTTAACTCTTCTATGAGCAGCCTCTGTCTGATGCTGTTCTCACGGTCGCTCCATTTCGCGCTCGCCTTCTTGGTCAGCAGGACGCACCAGGATTTGTTCGCGCTCTCCATGTTCGTGTCGTTCAAAATAACCACAAATATTTTTTTTCTGCCGTTGGATTCCACCATGCTTATCAGGGCAATGTCGACCTGAAACTGACACCAAGCGTCCTTCATTAGACTGTTTGAGAAGATCACAATGACACATTGTGATGCATGAATCGCATCAAAGTAGTTATCCGCTTTTGATCCTCCTACGACGCCATCTTTGTTTGACGTGTGAATTTGTAACCGAGTTTTTCTTGAACCAGTGGTACGAACTGATGATCCACAAAGTGACCGTCAGCGTCGCTGTTGATGACGTAGGCATCGTATAAAATTGATGAATTACCGACAAATGATTCTGACTCAGAACCGTTAGGTTTATTCTTTAATTTAATCAGTTTCTTAAAACGGTACCAGTAGAACAGCAAGTACCACCTGTTTGTGACAGTAACTACAAGAATCAGTATTAATCCAATAAAGGAACACACCGAAGCAACGTACCCGGGCAGAAGTTGACTTTTTGTAGTGCATTTGTTTGGATGATTATCGTCAAGCAAACGTTTTACCATCTCAGGTGGTGATGTGAAATTGTATGAATCGGACCTTCCAAATTCAGAATCGAACCTCACATTCTCACTGAACAAACGAGACACATACATTACTTTCGATGGCCGAAGCCCCGATGTGTTTGAAACGTTTAAATATTTAATGGTGTCGAAACTAAGGTCCCACACTGTCATATTTTCTAAGCAAGTATCCCATTCTTCTTGTATATTGCTGCTCAACATATTTGAAGATAATGACAGATAGGATAGACGAGGAATGCTTGAAAACTGCAAGGGATGGAGATTAAGTTGATCAAAGCTATTTTTTCCGACAGCCAAGTTTGCAAAGAATGACCAAACAGTGAAGTCGACATTTCGTTGAAAGTCATTCTTACTTACTACCAAATGTTCTATCGGTGAGTATGATATGATTCTTGTAAACTTTAACTCTTTCATTTCAGTGAGTTTTAATGTTAATTCTGATATTTTCGAAGTGTTTTCATTGAGGAACTCGTTCGGTGACATGTATCTAATTTCATTATTTTTTAAATGCACTCGTATTATCTTTAAATGTGTAGGGAAGGTTGTTGAAGAAGGGTTCCTGAAGGCACTTTGTTCCATCTGTAACTTGTCTATCGCGGATGGCAGTGGCTCGAAATGTATTGTTTCATCAAACCTGTCTCTGTTGAAATACGCGCTCATATTGGATTTGTCAATCCTACAATGGCATAATTCTGAGTCCGAACACTTCTGCCAGCGGTTCCGGTTTTCACCGGACGCTCTGCCGTCGTTCAGCAGGAAAACAGCCAGTACCAAATGAATGATAATAAAGATCATTTTCGGCTTGTTTCCCATGCACTCAGTCAATGTCTTAGGGTTGTCTTGCTTGCATAAATGTATTCTCAAAATTAAAGCTTTCTGAAACGAGACATTTAATGCCAAGATGAATGTAATACAATTTGTCATGATAGCTCGTATTATATCAATACATATACATAAAGTTTCATTTCATATAACAATACATTGAGCTTTTACTTACGAGCTTTACTCTTATTTTTAAAAAGACAAAAGTCTGCTCAGAAGATGAATTCAAACAGTGCGTCAATATGGTTTGTAATGGACCCTTTATTGGAAAAATTTAAAATTTCTTGACACTACGTGATCTTTTTTTCGAACCCGACCGCGATATCACTAGGAAAAATGTTCTGACCAGGTTTCATGAAGATTGTGCGATAATTGTGGCCTCTCCAGTGCTGACACGCTTATGCTTTAATTTTATGTTATGACTTAGTATTCGACCATGAAGTTTCGAACCCGGCCGAGATACATGTACTATAGGCACATATGTTTTCGACAAGTTTCATGATTGTGGCCTCTAGAGAGTTCACAGCCTTTCCTTTGATCTGAACTAGTTTTGTTTTTACATCTCTTGACTCAGATTTCGAAAATGGTTCCTTTAAAAATATTTTCCGGCAGGGTCGAGGAAGTTTTTTCTTATATGGCTATATTGAAAGTAAGTTAACCCTCTTGAAGTACAATTTGTTTGCGCAATGTTCAAGGAGCTTGCGCAGAATGTTGGTTCTTATTATATCTCAATTGAGTTCAAAAATGGTTCTGGTCTGTTAAAAAAATATTCCCGCCAAGGGTAGTGTTAATTAAGCTTGCAATTTCGACTTAAGTGCAAAGTTTTAACACAGGGTGATGTTGCTTCTTTCTGGATATGATTTTAACCATTTACGAGATACTGTGATAGTGTGAAAAACTGAAGTGCCTTCAGCGCTTTTATATGATTTTTTCAACTTCCTGGTGTAAAATTCAATCACATACAATACTTATTTGTGAAGCTAACATGATGTAACCAACCGCAATAAACAGCCATAAACACTGGATTTGTCAAATTAACATTGGATACATCGTTTGCTGAAAAATTCCACATGTATTTACTTTCACATAAAAAGATTAATAACAAAGAAAAACTAACCTTGTTGTAAGCAGGAAGTTTATCCGATAATTGACACGGTCGCACTGTACTTTGGTGTTACGAGTTGTAAATAAGCATAGGTAAATGTACACTATCGAAATATAATCCATCCGTGTTTCGCTTGATTTCCTTCGAGACTTCGCTTAAAAAACTCTCGCCCGAGTATACTGTGTTATTAGTTTCGTACTTAATTAAACGAACGGTATTGACCCAAATTTTATATTGCTATATTTTTTCCTTCTCTTGTACACTTGAATCTTCATAAAAAAGTTATGATTTATACATTCGGAGGAATTACAGTTCTCGTTGCCATAGTGTCAGCATCCCCTTCAATTAACATCAATAATTTGCTGAAACTCGATCCACAAGACCGTTTTTCACCTTCGCTGGTACGGACGATTCACTGCGCGAATAATATAGATCACCTCCTTGTATGAAGTCCTTTCGAGTCACACCGTCCCCGGACACAACTACAATTCGGGTAATGCCCAGAAAAAGGTTGTCATATTATTGACGTAAACAAATATAGGCTCATATTTGTCATACACGTCAAGCGATGTGTTCACAAAGGCTTCAGGGTTGTCACCAAAGGGAATGTAGTCCGTTTCAAAACTCGCGTTTGCAATGTCCTTAAAGTTCCGATCAATAGACGGCATATATGTGTTCTTCAGCGAAGAAAATCGACCAACGTGCTGAAACAGACTGACATGAGAATGTTAAGGACGAGGTTGTCTTTAAGCCATTTTGACAGAAACCAGCATTAAGTCACCGGGCGCTTCGTCAAAATATGTTATCATGTACGAAACAACGGTTGCAAGATCAGAGGATCTGAAAAATTTACCAATAAATCCTAGTCTAGAGAACTCCAAAACAAACCAATCCGGCTGAGCTTTATTAATGAACAATTTCATTTTTTCTATAAAACCGGCCGCAAAGATAACGTCATCTTCGAGCTGCACATAAAATTCGCTTATATTTCGACTAAAGGACATCAGAAACGCGAAATCGAGATTTTGTTTTGCTCGCCATTTCAATCCGTCCCGACTGTCGTTGAACGTTTCCTTCACAGCTGTAAGATTAGGATACATTGTGGGCTTCGTTTGTATAACGATAAGAAACCCGGAATTTAAAGGTCAAATGGTATGCTTTGTAAAACCCGTAAAAACCATTTATTTATTGAATATAATGCATATAAAAACGATTTTGCACTTCACTTCGATTCAATCACGGTGTAATAAGCGAGAACGAAATATGACAAAGTCGCGAGTTTTCACACATTCCGATCCACTCGCCATTTTCATTCAAACCTGTAGTGACGTCAATCATACCTCTGCGCAGAGCGCATTTGCGCAATAACGAACCGGCGTTATAGGTTTGATGTGATTTTGCTCTCATCTTGAGTAACACAAATTGATGAAAATGGAAAATGATAGTGATTATGAAGAGTTTTCCTTCGAACCTAATATGTATGAGCCGGAATTTAGTGACTGTCAGTCAGATTTTTTAAAATCTAACTCGGGCAGCGAGGAATTTTTTGCCGATGCTCTAGATGACCATTGTGTTGGGAATACGGATTGGTAAATACATGACTTTCTTATTTTGTTTAATGCACATGTTTGGGAATACGGATTGTTAAATACTAGTATATAACTTCTTCATTTGTTTATTACACATGTCGGGTAAAAGAAATAAACAAATC
>VMBQ01001141.1:0-35908 GCA_007657795.1 Dreissena rostriformis | reverse complement strand
AAAAAAAAAAAAAAAAAAAAAAAAAAAAAAAAAAAAAAAAAAAAAAAAAAAAAAAAAAAAAAAAAAAAAAAAAAAAAAAAAAAAAAAAAAATATACTCCACCCACTTAACTTTCGAAGAAATGTTCTTTCATTCCAGTCAGGACTGACGGACTGTCTCAAATTATAAATTGTGTCTGTGATAAAATTGACTGTTCCTCAAACATGTATGTTCATCATGCTTCTTAAAGTTAGCAGCTTGAGGAAGGGAGAAAAATGTTATGAAAAGGTAGTTTTTCGAAATTGTTTTCAATCACCCGAAACAATAACATTTCGTACAATTTAATGTAAACATTGTTTTCTTGCTTTAAATTATTGATACCAAAAATACTCGGTACGAAGTTAATTGGGTACGAAATGCACATAGAGGTCGAAGCTGTAGTTTGAATCATAAAGCTTATTTACAACTGTAAAAAGTGGTGTACGTCATAAAATAGACTGAATTCATAGCCGGTTATCGTCGATTAGAAAATAATTGTTTTATCATCTGGTTGTGGCTATGTTTATCATATTAAGTATCCTCTTGCACCTAAACTACATTCAATAAATTATCGCTTGGTTTGTATAAGATGAGATTGCAACATTTACGCTATCTGGTATTAATGCATAGCAAGTTTATTATTTTGTTTGTTAGGTAAAACTGGAGTTATTAAATGAAGCCGCTGACAATGGGTTGACTCAAGTTTGATAAATTGTATATGTGTGTTTCGGCGTTTTGCATTGCGATCTACTTTTGGGCATTGCTTACGTGCCATAAAAAGAACTTAGTGCTACAACACGATGTTTCTCCTCACTGTGCACCTCACGTTTGGCTTTTTTATTGTATGCATTTTTTTCATGCATATAATTTGTGTATACAAACAAACAGAAGTACGTTTTTTTCACATAGCTCGTTTCTATAGTAAAAACAATGATGCCATGAACGTTGACATTGTTTTAAACAGTGAATAAATGATGACATGAGCTTTGATACATGCTTTATACTTACACTAGATATAATATTTTGTGAGGAAACAATATAGGACTAGTAATTGAAATACATTAACATGCTTCTTTAATACACGAACATATATAGCTAGTTGTTATCATGCATCTCTTATACACGTACGTATATAGCTAGTTGTTATCATGCTTCTCTTATACACGTACATATATAGCTAGTTGTTATCACGCATCTCTCATACATGTACATATATGGCTAGTTGTTATCATGCTTCTCTTACACACGTACATAATAATTTATATAGCTAGTTGTTATCATGCATCTCTTATAGACGTACAAATATAGCTAGTTGTTATCATGCTTCTCTTACACACGTACATATATAGCTAGTTGTTATCATGCTTCCTTTACACACGTACATATAAAGCTAGTTTTTATCATGCTTCCTTTACACACGTACATATAAAGCTAGTTGTTATCATGCTTCCTTTACACACGTACATATATGGCTAGTTGTTATCATGCTTCTCTTACACACGTACATATAAAGCTTGTTGATATAATGCTTCTATTTCACACGTACATATATAGCTAGTTATTATACCTTTCTTGGCTCTCCTTTTCCCCGAGATTATTTGAATGTCCTTCTGAGGTTCCAGATATACTTCTTTGTCTGCTTGCGGAGCAATTTCCTTGGTTTGTGTACCCTAGCAAAACAACAGATCCGATTTGAATCTGTACAATGCATGGCTGTGGCCAGTTTTTACCAAAAGGTCATGTTAAAGCACGTTAGGATCCCAAAGAGCTGTAACTCATTCTTTTTTTACGAACAAATTATTAAACTTAGTAAACATGTGTATAACATACATAAAAATAAACCATTTACTATTACAAATATATATTTATTTAAGTAAAATCATTATGATAAAAATGGCATTGTCAGATTAAGACCTTACACTCTTATTCTCTTTGAGTGGCCCATAATTGTTCAGATTCCTCTGCATATTGTGTTTCTTATCGCTTGAAACTGAAAGCACGAGAAAGAAAATGTACATACCAGGCAATAAACGTGTGTATTTGCAAAAGTTTAAAACCGAGCGTTTTTTTCCCTATTGAGAGCGTGAAACCTATCATAAACTTCCATGTTCACGTTTGGACAATTTTTATAAGCTTTAAAGTAAACATGTTGTGACCCTTAAAAGCTTGAAACTAATCATTTTCTTCTTGTATAAGGTAGCCAATGTGCATGCATTTCCATTTACAAGCGTGTAACTGAACATAAACAAAATATGTGAGATGTGTCACTTAAGTTCACGTTAAAAGAAATTCAGATAGTGGCAACCAAGCCTTGGTTAGGCATTATTTGTATTCATCCTCCGTTTAAAGTATTTTATCAGTATTATTGTTTAAATGCACTTATTCACGTATAATCAATTTGACAATGCGACGTTTACATGCCTTAGTTATTGAGTTGCATTATTTTATGTCATTGAGTTTGGACATTGCTTGATGGTTGTCATCAAATATAAATATTATAGTTAAAACACTTGTTACTATAGAATTTTTATGTACGAATTTGTTTTGGCATTTTATTTCATTTTCATTTTATGATCAAGCTCAGTGCCGGACTAGGTACCGTAGCGTCCATAGACAGTGAAACTGTTGAGGCCCACGCGCCAGGCCCCTAGTTGGCCTAGTGTCTACTAGAACGCCAGTGACCAGTCGTGTTCACTGTCTGGACCCTCTTATAAACATCTTGAAAACTAAATAACCAACACAACAATAGGTTTTGCAAATAATAAATGATTGTCACTTGGTAAGACAATGTCAAGCCTTTAATCGGAACATAATATTGATATAAAGGAAATGGCTTTGTCAAGTCATTAGATTAGGCTAACTAAATAAGTTAGTAAAAATAAAACGTCACGGCCTCATAGGCAGCTGCCTACTTTGCATAATGGGTAATCCAGAATTGATAAAGTTTTATATTTCATAAATAGTTTTAAAATGCTAAATAAACGTTTACTTACACTGACGTGGATTATTAAAATATCAGTTTCTTTAACGAATAATACAACTTAAGTATTCAAACACTAGTTTAACAAATACATGTACATATCACTTACCGTACGCCTTTAGCTAAAGCTTAATCTGCATTCCAATATACATTAGTAAAAGAAAAACGCCAAATTTAACATAAATACCCGTTCTTTTGAAAAGCACTTGCATTTTAAAATGCTTTTACTGTTATAAGCGGCAACTAAACGAAAGTTAGCCCCATAAAAACATTTGTTCCATTGAACGTCTGAATCAGAAGACGATTTATTGCATAAGGTTCCGGGGATAGTCGATGTATCACGATTGCCTATCTTATGGACGTTCCGGAGATACACATGTAGTCGATTTATCGCGATTGGGTTGTGATTTAAGGGAGCTAACGCATTTACAGACCCGTCAAATCTGATGGGAATAAGAAAATTTAAAGAGGCTTCATGTTTTTTTTTTTTTTTAAATTACTTAAAAGAGTTTAATGATAAAAGATATTTTCTGCATGACAAGTATTTTATATCCGATATGTATAACACCATGTATTCGCAATGGGGATCTAAATGTTTTTTTTTAAGCTAAGGTTCAGGTAATTCTAGGGTACGGTATTTTCCCATCCAAATGCACATAATATAAAATACATAACTCTGTTGCTGATTCGAACGGATTTTTTTTTGCACTTGCCATTGCTGTAAGCGATTACCGTTTTACGTTGCTTACTTTATATGGACCGAATACTGGCTCACCCTTATTTGTTTTACTGATGTCTTAGAAATTCTCAAAATAATTAAGAATAAGGATTGTATTATCTGCGACGATTCTATCCTCGTTATAGATCCTGAATTGGATGACTTTAGTTACAAAATGTTAATATCCCTTAGGTTCAAAATAAAATCTTAGAATGTATTAATTTCTACAATCTTGTAGATCCCTTCCGACTGATTTACCTTCTCCTTCTTCTTCCCATTAGTTGCAGGGCTCCTCTGGAGCATTGACGCAATTTGACTATGCGATGAGTCTAAGGCCTGGGTAGAACCTGTATTTGGTGTTTGGGGGAGATTAAAAGAATGCCTCCACAGTGGGGATCGAACCCGTGATAGCTAGACGGACACCATATCTACTAGACCTACAGTAGAACAAATCAAATACCACAGACGAGGCTTCAATCATGGGGTAAAAACTGGACTCGCCCTGGGGATTACTTGTTTCCCATATATGTATATATTAGAAAATGAAACAATCCATTTAAACCGAAGGCCCAGAGATAAGGTATGTGTATATGTAACATCATATGGTGGTTCTCTACCAAGATTGTACAACTCATGCCACTTGGGTCATTACAGTCACCCAAGGGTTACTGGTTTATCTGATATGATTGTAATGAAAACATTAAAAATCTCCCGAACGGCTCAGATGTTAGATAGTTGGCATGTCGCGGTTCTCTTTAATTTTTGTTCAAATTATGCCACTTGGGTCAAAACTGCCACCCCGGCGGTAACTTGTTTTTCTGATATATGAATATTCAAAACATTTAAAAATCTCTTCTGAGACCCAGAGTTTTTGTATTTAGCATGTACTATCGTGTGATTGTCCTCTACCAAGTTTGTTAAAATCTTTCCTCTGGGGTCGAAATAAGCGCCTGCGGGGAGGGGGTTACTTGATTTCCTAAAATGTATATAGTGAAAACTTAAAATATTTCTCTGAAATTGAGAAAACCAGAGGTTTTGTATTTGGCATGTAACATCGTATGTTGGTTCTCTGCCCATTTTGTTACAATCATGCCCTCGGGATCAAAATTGACCCCCTATTGAGGGTAACCTTTTTTTTATATGATATCTCTGCCGAGTTTAAAAATGGTTACGGTCGGTTTATTAAATGGCCTCACGGGGATGCACGTTACTTCATACCGGTATTGCTTCAGTGAAAAATGGTAAACACTCTAGAAGTCGCCTTTTTGTCAAATTAGCACGACATGCGATAAGATCACGCGTTTTGGAAATATGTCGAACATTGATCAGAACAGTGAAGCTCACATGACCTCGAAGTGCTCATGGTAAGCTATTGTGATCCCCCTATAAGTAAGCCCGGCGTATGTCGTCGTGCGGTTTGCGGTGTGTCAAATTTTAACTCGTTACCATTCTCGAGTCGGCAATTTTCTCCCAATCTTGTTGAAGCTTGGTCAGATTTTTATCTGGACACTGTCTAGGCTGAGTTCGAATCTGGGCCATTTGTGTTAATAAAATATGTCACCAGGTCAAGTCTTAGAAAACATTGTTACCCCTCTAGGGGCCACAATTATGATTCAGTCTTGATAAACTTAGTTAGAATATATATCTTGACAATATCTAGACCCTGAGTTCGAATCTGGATCACATGCGCTCAAAAACTATGTCACAAGGTCAAATATTAGAAAAACCTTGCTACCACTCGTGTTATGAATTAAACTTTGTTTACACGTGAGACAACTTTTATTAATATCGAATAACTTTGACTGCAATCTTACTCATGACAGTTCACTTTTCTCGTGTATATCATTTGTGTGATACTATAAATCGAGGTTCGTTTGGCTTTATGCCACAGTTAGAACAAGGCGACATATAGTAATCGCATACTTCATCTGTACGTCTGTCTCTCTGTACGTATGTGCGAAATGTTCTGTTTCAGCCATAACTGTGTCATATTTTGATGGAATTTGAATTTCTTTGCACATATGTCCATCATCATTATATAATGTGTTGCGTGTATCACCTGCATCTCTACCTGAACAGTGAAGGTCACACTTAGTGGTTAAGGGTCAAATTGGTCCATAACACAGCTTGAAAATTCTTGCCTCAGTCATAACTTTGCCATACATTGAGGGATTTTAAAATAAAGAAGAAAGTAGATAACCATCATAAGACGACATGTTGCGTTTAACAACCGTCCATATCAGAAATGTCAATGTAACACGCAAAGATCAAAATTGAAACTTTAACATAAAACAGCTTGAGCATTTCTGGCTCCGCTATAACTTTGAAATATATATAAAATAACTTGCGTAAATGCAATCCATCATAATACATCATTAGTCACGTGTTAAATTTGTCATGCTATTTCAGAGGTCAGGGTCACAATTAAGAGTTCAAAGATCAAATTTGGCCATAACACAGCTTGTTTGGACAGTAACATTGTCATTCACAAAGCTACTTTGAGAACAATTACCAAAATGGCGACAGGGAAAAGAGATGGCATTTGAAACAATCGTCTCCCCGTCTGAAAGGTCTATGTCAAACTAAGAGGTTTAAAGTCAAATTTGACCATTAACAGCTTGATACTTCCTGTCTCAGCCACAGCTATTGATGGATTTTAAAATAACTTGGCACAAATGCAATTCATCACATCTATGTCGCGTGTTTCACTCGCCACCCCAAGGGTCAAGGTCACACTTTAAAGATCAAATTTGGCCATACAACAGCCTATTCGGCCTGCAACTTGGTCATTCATCATGCTCTTTAAGATATATTGCCACTAATGACAAAAATGAAGACACGAAACCTGTCTCTCTACCTCAGAGGTAAGGATCACACGTCTCTCTACCTCAGAGGTAAGGATCACACGTAGATGACACATTTGGCTTGAGATATTGGTCATGTATGGATCGTTAATGTTTAATATGGATCGGTTTCTTGCAATATATGAGCCTCGTTCTGGGAAAATTTTTGGGCTTAATGCATTTGCGTAAATTGTCCTTCCAGATTAAACTGTGCAGTTCGCCCATATGTGTATCAATGAGCTGCAATACACTGTTTTGTTTTACTCTCTATTTTGCCTCAAGGGATGTTTAGAATGACAGGCTAATTGGTCTGCTTTTTACCTGTGTTTTGCATTCCTACACATAATACTTAACAGTATATCGCCTCAGGCAAAATGTATAATGCAATTTTTAATCTATTCATACTTTGGCTTAATAAACTTAAGTACTCTTTCTATATACAATCATCATAATATCATCATTACTCTAATAACTACATATCTCAAAATAAGGTCTTGTTCACTTAATCGAATTACTCAAATAATTAGTTAAATCATGGGAATGCCAAGGTTTTGAACAGAACCCTGGGTGAGATATCTTCACACGCTGATTTGACAGCCATTTCCACAAAATACAGTGCAAAAGCACTCTTCTGTCCACAGTGTTAAATGCTTCAATGGCACAGGATAAATTCTCTATAAAACATTTATGAACCCTTAAGAGGTTACATCTATTACAGAAATGTAATGCGTACATATCGTTAGATTTTAACTTTCGCTAGACGCAAAAGAAACACCCCAAATTCTGAGTTCAAATTACTCAAGACCGTTTCTACAAATTACTAATTTACTATGCATTTAACAAAACCTTTAATATAAACACTAAACAAGTAATGATGATGATGAATATATACCTACACCATATTTACATTATTATTATTTATTTTTTCTCTTTTTATTTTCTGCCTCTCGCATTAAGTCCTCTTTCCTATTTTCGTTTTTATTCCTAATTTTTTTCTCCAGTATAGCTTAATTCTAATAATGTCACAACTGCGTAAAATGATTAACGGGCCATGTATTTACATATTTATAGTAAATGAAATTTGTTGCATAAGTACTCAAATTGCGTATCACATCTATAGCAAGATATCCACAAATAATAAACATAATTTGATCGAGAAACGCTATTCTACTAACGCAAATTAATTGTGATATCCTCAAAATATAAACATTTGCCTATTCCATAAAATGTCTTGTGCTTTATTATTCTTAATTAAATTAGAGAACACAAAAATACTAAAAATATCACTTGTCCTAATGTAGTCTTTCTTATAAACAAAACCTAAGAGAACGACTTCATATAAGATCAATACAAAAAAATTAGTGAGTTATAGCAATATTGTTGTATCTTTCATTGTAATCATATAAGGTACATTCATTTGTTTCTAAAATAAACCATATGACAGCCCGTACTTAAAGGTTTACGTACGTCTGACCTCATTGCATAATGTTAACGTCTAATGAGCGCTTTAGGGCATAACCAAGCGTCCCGTTATGTACATGATTCTACATTCTAATAATACATATCAACTTGAAATTGTTCAACAAATCTTTAAAAGTGTTTTATCATGACGTTTTTGTTAACTTTCTATTTCTTATTTTGAAATCCCCTCCTTGAAATTGTATAATTGCCATAATTGCCGTCAAAATAAACTGACCTTTAGTTCATAAAAGTTGTCCTTTTTTCCGTGGCTGTTAATCTTCATTAGTGGCTTCATCGTTTCAATATTTTCTGTATATATTGTTTCAGTTTTCCGGCACGTGATCGCACTTGTGATAGTACTTCGGTCGTATCCATGGTACACTGCACCAGATAATCTTGTGTAGCGTTATTCAGTCGAACAATATTTATTTATTTATTCCGGTCTCATCCATTTACACGATTTTACAAATACATGTATACAGCCATTCTATAAGAATTTAAAGAGACTACAAAACATATTTTAACATACTAACACACGCTATCATAATATTTGAAAGTAAAATTATGCTAAGAAACATAGCCATTGTTCAGAAATCTAGCAAAGCATCTTGACATTTTTAGATGTATTTGTTTGATAATAAGGTAAGAACTAATTTATAGTATGGCTAAAAAATATATAATAGAAACACTAAAACTTGTTATTTAAACAAGTATGTCAAATCAATTACCATCAATTTAAAATTTAGAAATCAAACAGTGCCCATGTTTTCTATATATCTAAAATGTATTCATTTACAGTAAAATTCCTATCATTGTTAAAATATCTACTCACTAAAATGTGTACTATACAAAGTGTTATTTCTCAGTTTCAATATATCACAGCAGGTTTTTGCGAAGACCCTAACCATGTCTTGGTGAGTAAACATGAATACAAATTTAGCATTATCACTCATATCTTGAAAACCAGAGTCTAAAAACTGAGCTTTCTGATAAATAACATTTCGTATTTGATGATATAAAGGACATACAAGTAAAACATGCATTTCCGTCTCTACGAAGTCCTTACAAAAAGGACATGTTCTTTCAGACACTGGTAAATTAATGTAACGTCCTGTTTCAATTCTAAGTGGTGCAACACCACATCTAAATTTAGACAATGCAGACCTATGCCAGTATGGCAACTTTAGTTTACAATAAAGCTTCGTATCATAACTATCCTTAAATAATCTATTTGTTCTAAGTGTATTACGGTTTGAGCCATTTACACCTGAGTCTCTATTCAAATCAGTTTTCCACTGGGCAATATGACTATTCATTAGTGCAGTACATACACCAGTTAACATGTTATTTTTATCTAAAGGTAACATTAAATACATATTTTAATCCATAGAATACAGCTTATCTTTTACAATGAACGGCCAATTTTTACATATAGTATTCCCTTTATCTACTGACCAGTTCAATATTTTCTTATTTGTCCTACTATCATTATACAATAGGCATCTATGCCAATGGCTAAAAACCGACTTCCACTTATCTATAATAATTGGTTTCCAACCCATATCACCTTGCACCGCAACATTTGGTGTATATTTACCAGTACCAAGGTATGACCTCATAGCTCTGTGGTGAATAGCATTTATACATGAAAAGGTTGGAACACCCCACACGGACGAAGCATATGTGATTACTGGTACAACACAAGAATAGTATAGCTTTGTGTATACATCATAGGGTAGACCACCTAATGATTTGTACTTAGCAATGAGTAGCCCTAATAAACAACCAGCACAATGAGCTACTATCTTTGCTGTAATATTATAATCTAGATGTTCGGTCAGGGCTAAACCGAGATACATATATTTACTAGCATATTCAAATTCACAATATCCACAATTTAAAACAAAGTTTGACCTTTTAAATGAATTTGGTCTAAAGTGTACTACATTACTTTTACTAACATTAATGCCCATTTCATTTTTCACACGCCATGTATTTAGCATTGTTCACATATCTTGCAAATCGTTCTCATTCTATAGGCTATGTCTTTTTGCCAACAATTCATTATCGACTCAGATCCCGATCGATATGCTCTATTTTCAGCTGACCAGCAATCCTTTGTGCACTGCCGTTCTTGCCCTTGTGAATTTTCCGGTGCTTTATGAGTGTTGACGATTTTAACGTTTACGTAAATAAATGTAGTATTTCGTGCGAAAAACTGCTGTTCTTGACTATATTGTAGATATGTAAAATATAATATTCAACGTACCGTAATGAAAAGTTTTACCGTTTGTTTAGATATCAATGAATTACTGTGCTCGGCACAGTATAACCACTTGATAAAAAATAACTCACTTCGTAAGAAAAATCTACAAACTTTTGAGACAATCCTCGTGTATCATAATTAATTGAAGTGTTTTTCTCATAGTGCCAAACTGCAAAGGTTAATTAGGAAGGGGTTGATTGTTTTACTTTTAGAAACGTATCTGTTTGACGTGGACTACAGGTTCACTTATGCATGGCGCATTTGTAATACTTAACCATATATTTAATTTATCGGCGTTGAGTTGAATTGAGTTATAACGTTGCATTGACATTGTGTAAAACAGCTAATAACGTTTAGAGTTTTTCACACCGCTTTCACGGCATTATACGGCTTCCTCTTGCGCAAATCACAGTGTCCCTACAGCGTTCAATGCGTTCTCACGACGCGAAAAACAATGGTATGGGTTAGACTGTTATAAAGTGCGTGGTGGTATAGAGGCTATTTTAAGGCTTTGTATGACGTCATAAGATTTTGCGGCAAACGCTTGAACAAAATGCACTATCACTCACCGCTCATTTTGATTCCTTGATAATGGCTGCCTTAGTAAGAACTGTTTTTTTTCAACTTTTCAATAACAATTGATGGCAACGGATACAGCCGTTCATTTGTTTAAAAATAATTTTAAATAAATAAATTATTATAAATTAACATGACATGAATCTGTCAATTATGTAATTTTGCAATATAATAGCAATATAAGTGACCATTCGTCTTTTTTCATTTATACCTATTAATCAACTTTTTAATAAGTGAAAACATTTTTTATGTCAGTGATATACAATGGAAGTAAAGGAATAGATCTTTATTTTTATTGTGGTTAAATGCCATGACACAGTAAACACTCTCATCGCAATCAAAATTTAATCACACGTGGTCTATTTCTGCAGCATTTTAAGGACATACGAGAATGTTTGTGTTTTTAATAAAAATATTAAATATTATTATTCTTAATATTTTTATTTTTTATTTTAGCAATAGCTGGGTGGAAGCTAAACTATATGTAGTAAAGCCATATATATATTGTGTAATTAAAACGTACTTGTTAGGTATACATGTTTTCTTTATTTACACTTAATTATATAACCTGATTTTTTCGGATCTAAATCATAATATTACTTTAAAAAATCTTTTTCAGAGAGCCGAAATACCTGAACAACAGAAAGAATTATTGTTAACATGAAAGGATAACTGCGAAGGGGAACGAGAAAGCTGAGTACCACAACAAGGCCGCAAAAGAAACCGGACTAGACATTATAGTTGTCAAGGTCAACTGTTTTGTAGTTAGCAATACTGTTTTAGATTATTATTAAAATCTTATGTTGCTCATGAACAGATTTTCTATATCCAGAAAGACCTCATTTATCCAGAAAGACCTCATTCTTTGTTTGACTATGCTATAATTATTATGTAAGGTCAGTTTAATTAAATTATTGATTTATAATGATAGCATTTCAATTAAATAAACATGTTCATGGTGTTTATGAGATAAACCTTATATTTTTGTGCAACATCCATGTCACTTTGCATTATTGTAAGGAATAGGTTTGGAATCATGCTAAGAAACTGAAAGGACGCACATATACGTATGGCAAAGCTGTTCACACCAGAGGTGATGCAAACAATTTGTTTGTGAAAGAAATGAAAGGTAGGTATTGTGTTTGAATTGTTCCGTTGATTGTTATTATCAATAAAAATACAATGCATCTATGAAATTGAAGAGTTTAAGAAACTTATTTTAAAATGTATACAATTATTTATGATATTTTTGTATGCAAACATGTTTTCTTTATATAAAGCTTTTCTACCTTCATGACCCGACACAGACTCACGATATAATTTGAAATAAGTTCAGACTTTTTTGATGAGTCAAGTGAGAACTTTCACATTTTGAACAAACACACATGTTCGAAAATGTTGTCCATATACAAATGTTTAAAGAAGAGAAACATGGAGTATAAAGTACCGCAAATACAACTCTGAAAACCTTTAAACACATCAGAACAAGTGATAATAATACTAGTTACTATAAATATATATGATTTAATTTTGGGGATTTTTCGGTCAACACACATTACTTGTTTATTATACTATCTCAACACCGTTCCAACCCCATGTGGTTCAAATAAGTTATTATCATTTGAATTTCTAAAATGTGTGTCCAAATATCGTAACAAATTTATCACCATAAACAATCTGCTAAAACATAAGGCGTCGTGGTATTGACATTGAGCTATAACCTAACGACAGGTTAGGTTATACCAACTGGTCTTTGACTTTGAAAAGAAAATGAGTATTGTATATGTGTTCATAGATAAATAACAAATACACATTGGCATATTAAGACCGTTAACAAGGCTCTATGAATTCTAAAGTCTGGCAAGCCCATGTTAAGTTTCAGTCTGAGCATTGTTACCAAGTTACGATTAAACTATTTACCAAAAGATATGGAATAATAAATTATCATTTATATTTAATTATGATGCCTGTTGATTTTTCTTTGGGCTTCCAAGCACCGATATTAACTCTTCTATGAGCAGCCTCTGACGGATGCTGTTTTCACTGTTGCTCCATTTTGCGCTCGCCTTTTTGGTCAAAAGGACGCACCAGGATTTTGTCGCACTGTCCATGTTCGTATCGTTCAAAATGACCACAAATATTTTTTTCTTCCGTTGGATTCCACCCTGCTTATCAGGGCAAGGTCGACCTGAAACTGACACCAAGCGTCCTTCATTAGACTGTTTGAAAAGATCACGATGACATCTCTTGATGCATGAATCGCATCAAAGTAGTTTTCCGCTTTTGACCCTCCTACGACGCCATCTTTGTTCGAAGTGTGAAGGTTGTAACCGAGTTTTTCTTGAACCAGCGGTACGAACTGATGATCCACAAAGTGACCGTCAGCGTCGCTGTTGATGACGTAGGCGTCGTATACAATCGATGAATTACCGACAAATGATTCTGACTCAGAATCGTTCGGTTTGTTGTTTGATTTGATCAGTTTCTTAAGACGATACCAGTAGAACAGCAAGTACCACCTGTAGTATGTAACTACAACAATCAGTGTTAATCCAATAAAGGAGCACACCGTTGCCGCGTTCCCGGGCAGAAGTTGATTTTTTGTAGTGCATTTGTTTGGTTGATTATCGTCCAGCAAACCTTTTACTATCTCGGGTGGTGATGGGAAATTGTATGAATTGGACCTCCCATATCCAGAATCGAACCCTCCCATTTTCACTGAACCAACAAGAGACATCCATAACTTTCGATGGCAGAAATACAGCCAGTATCACATGAATTGTAATAAAAATCATTTTCGGCGTGTTGTCTATACAATCATTCAATGTCTTGGGTTTCCTTTACTTGCATAAATCTATCCTCGAAATTGGAGCTTTCTGAAACGAGACAAATAATGTCAATACAAGTGTGATACAAGTTATAATTATTACTCTTATTTTACCAATATATCGTTATTATATAATTTCATTCCTATTAAAATTCTTTGAGCATATGTACACTGATAGTTTTGAAAAAAACAAAGGTCGACCCAAATCAAATAATTCAAAGCGTATTTCTAGATAGTTTGCAATTGACTCACTGTCGTAAAAATATATTAACAGGCTTAAGACCACGTGACCTAGTTTCGAACTAGACCGAGATATCATTTGGACAAATGTGCTGACCCCAGGTTTCATGAAGATTGGGCAATAATGTGACCTCTCCAGTGTTTAAAATTTTATTCTTTAATATTATGTTATGACTTTTAAATACTTTAAAATATTATTTTTCTATGATCACGAGTGAAATAACAAACGATCTTACACTGACATGAACAAATTTTCTGTTTCTTTTATGCCCCTTTTTCAAGAAAATAATTAATAATAATTTCCCTTTCGCTGAAAAGTGACCCTCTCTCCCGTGGCGTGCCTCAATACATTGAAATGACGTCACTTTGTTGACGAAATGAAGGCATTATTCCAGGGAAATTCTTCAGTAAAATTCTTTACAATGAAATAAACGGTAAAAAAACAACCATAAAAGTAAAAGAACATTTGTTGGATTCTGTTGAAAATCGACTTTATTTCACTCGTGATCATTGACAAAATATGAACAAGGATATAAACAAGGGAAGTACATATTGATATGATAATCTAAAAATAGAATAAGGAATTCCGAAAATTTGTTCTTTTCACCGGTGAAAAGAACAAATGTGTTCTTTTCACTGCTGTTATTTATACTGCAGAAATGTCATATTTTATCACTAGGTATAAAATAAATAACAATATCTAACCCAAAAAATGATACTCGACATAAGCTGTTTAACAAATGTCCATTGGGGTTAAAAAACAACAACACCCGATGGGATGTATAATTTCTATAAGATCTCAGTGTGTAAAGTGAGTGTCCCAGAGTTCTCGTGGTTCCTCTATGCTTTAACGTTTGTACTATCAAGTCTGTACAAACTATTGACCGGAGTGCGGTTAGTATTACACTTCACGATTTATACGTTTCATATTTCAACTTCCGCATAAATGTTTTTCATATATAGGGCATGAACATTTTCATTCATTTTTGCTGTCAAAATGTTTGGTCTAACGAATAGCATTTACATCGAGATCTTGAATATAGAATCTTTCTTAGGTATAGCAACAGCTTAACCACTAAGAACCTGGTCCTTGTAGTGTCGATGCATGTTGGCCTTTTTTACAGGACATGTATAGTCTCTTCAAATGTTTTGCTTTTCTTTATCTGACAAATGATCCTTGTTTTTTTAATTATTATTGAAATTTGAAAAAACATTCTGCATCTGATCTTCTTTTCTAATGTCATACTGATCCTGATCAATAACGATTTTGTCAGATTCACCACAATTAACCTGGATATTATCAGGTGAACAATCAACATTATAATCAGCATTATAGACATGATTTTCAACATTTTCAAATGAAATAGTCACATGTTTTTTTCTGAATCTACATCACTATCACCATTACTGTCAATATGTGTGGCGATTCAAGTTATTAAATTTGTTTGATATATTAACGATATTTTATATCAAAACATGTATAAGGTGTATTTTAAAGAAAATTATTTAATCGTAATTGAATGATTCAACAATCACTAACTTATAAACTTACATAATTTATTGAAACAACACTGCACCCATTCCCGTTTACATTTATTCTGTCAACACACCTCTCAAAATGTTACCGTTTAATTTTAAGTAGTAGCGCTACTATTGAAAAAAAAAAAATAATTGTGTTCTGTTGAACCACGCTTTGGTGTCAACCCAACATTTGTTTTCAACACCAAAGTACGTTAAAATCGTCGGAACGCACAATGCCGTCAACCAGACCTTGGAATCAATACCGTGCTTTGTGTTCAATTTTTGTGGTTAGTGATCATACAATAAAAGTGGATCTTCCCTTTTATCTTTATCCACCTCTCAATAATCATTATAATCAGCCGGAGAACATCACTATCATAACCAAAAACAGTTACGACAACGTAAGCAAGCCCCGCCATAATGTTCATTATCAAGAACAACAATAACTACAGCATCATTCTACCATCACCGCTATTATCGCCATCGTCTTCGTCATCAATATTGTATCGTTATAATCATTTGAACCGTATCATGTCATCACCATTATCGTGTTAAAATACGCGACATACATGTTTACATCATCGTTATTAGAATATTAATCTAAAAAAGCGAACTCATTTCGGTTTTGAAGACACAAGTTGAGTTAACAACAAAGTGCGGTTCTGCAGTGCTCATTTGATAACACGATAGCGAACAAATGAATGCCTTCAGCGCTTTTATTTGATTTTGACAACTTCCGGGTGCAAAATTCAATAATCACATACAATAATAATTTTGGAAGCAAACACGATCGAACCAGAAGCCATAAACACTGGATTTGTACAAGTAACATTGGAAACATCGTTTGTTTACCATTTCCACATTATTTGTTTACAGAAAAAGCAGCTAAATAACAAAGAAAAAACTAACCTTGCTTTAAGATAGGAAGTTTATCCGATCCACTGTCGCACGGTGCCTTAGTTTTCGAATTGTAAATCAGCTAAGGTAAATGTACACTTTTGAAATATGATACCACCGCGTTTCGCCTGATTTCATTCGAGACTTCGGTTACAAAACTATCGCCCGAGTATACTGTGTTATTAGTATCGTAGTTAATAAACGCACAGTATGGGTCCAAATGTTTCATTGCTTTATATATTTTCTCCCTAACATTCTCTTGCATTATTATATATTCATAAAAAAGTTCTGATTTATGCAAAACAGAGATTCAGTACATTGTTCGTGGTATTAATTATGAACATAACCTTAACTTGAGTAGTTACGTTTAATATAATTGAGAAAATCTCTTCCAGAATTTAGATATTTTAAGTGTCTTTTGCATAATGAAAGTACCTGAATGTATTGTGACATGGTATATCATAACTATGTGAGTACCTTATATCAAGCAGACTGGTTAGACCGCATACTACCGCTTCGTATACTTTAATACCAGAAAAGTGAGGTGAAGACGATATAAATTCTTACGCATACAATAACTTTAACTTGGATACTTGAAGCTGTGAAAGAAAACAAAACAAATTAAGACATACTCTACTAGAAAAGCAGTGAATGGCTGAATGAACACCAATAATAAGTGTAGTCTTATAACTGTTTTATTTGTGTGTGCCAAACTCTTTATTGTAGACATTAATTTCAATCGTCATCACTTAAGTATTATCACGATAAAACTAGAGCCTACTGAAGTGGAATGGGTTTAAATGGGCCTGCTTGCTAAAAACTTTAACGGCCACTTAAGCTTACAGCCGGTATTTTTTTATCAAGTTATTTATGGGACTTAATTGTTAACCCTATAATAAACATAATTACTGTAAACAAGTGTGTTTGCTCGAATAATTTGACAATGTTTTATAAGAACATTGCTTTTAAAATTAATTGTATTTTGGTCTGAAGTTAAGACTGTTACCTTAACAAGCGGTTAGGGTTCTGAGCCACTGGGCCCTGATAGGAATGTGGTGTTAACACTTGCGGTAATGTAAATACTACTACTCGCTTGTCTGGTTTGACCTGTGTAAAAGGAATAATTGCATACTGTTTTCTGGCAAGTATTAACACTCCTTTAGCAGTAACTAAATATCACGTGACTACTGTTAACGGTAAGTTTAACTTCAAAAGGGACTTTGTCACTCCGCCATCTTTTATGCATTATTTTTAAGGGTAACATTAACATTTCATTAATCATTGTTTTTTTTAACGTTATTTCTTTTCTATAAAAAGCTAAACAAACAATCAATTTTAATTATAGACACAATACCTTGAATTTTAAAAGTACCATTATCAATTACCACAAGATAAAATCACACAAGAAAACGCAATTTTGCAGCGCTAGTGATTAAATACAAAGTTTAACGGTTAATCACAGTTTAGAAGCACATTGGACCAAATTAAATGGAACTTAGCAAACAGTCTTGTCTTAATAAATTCTAGTGTGAAATTCAGAAACACAACCAGGTTTGTACAAATTATGTTGTGTACACGCGTATCTCTCTAATAATAATCCACGTTTTGTGATGCATTGATGACACAATTCGCAAACACTTAAGATTCGGAGGAATTACAGTTCCCGTTGCCATAGTGTCAGCATCCCCTTCAATAAGCATTTATTATTTGCTGAATCTATCCACAAGACCGTGTTTCACCTTCGTTGGCTGGTACGGTCGATTCACTACGCGAATAATATATATCCCCTCCTTGTATGAAATCCTTGCGAGTCACACTGTCCCCGGACATGACAACGATTCGGGTAATATTTTGTGCTGCTTTGAATTCTATATTAACTATAACGTCGTTTTGTTTTGCATTCAATGCCCAGAAAAAGGTTGTCATGTTATTATCGTACACAAATATAGGGTTATATTTGTCATACACATCAAGCGATGTGTTCACAAATGCTCCAGGATTGTCACCGAACGGAATGTAGTCCGTTTCAAAACTCGCGTTTGCAATGTCCTTAAAGTTCCTATCAATAGAGGCATGAATTTGTTCTTCAGCGAAGAAAATCGCCCAACGTGCTGAAATAGACTGACATTAGAATGTAAAGGTGGAGGTTGTTTGTTGGCCATTCTGATAGAACCAAGCATTAAGTCACCGGGCGCTTCGTCAAAATATTTTATCAAGTACGAAGCAACGGTTGGAAGATCAGAGGATCTGAAAAGTTTACCAATAAATCCTAGTCTAGAGAACTCTAAAACAAACCAATCCGGCTGAGCTTTTTTAATGCACAATTTCATTTCTTCTATAAAACCGGCCGCAGAGATGACTTCATCTTCGAGCTGCACATAAAATTCGCTTATATTTGGACTAAAGGATATCAGAAACGCGAAATCGAGATTTTGTTTTGCTCGCCATTTCAATCTGTCCCGACTGTCTTTGAACGTTTCCTTCACAGCTGTAAGATAAGGATACATTGTGGGCTGCTTTTGTATCACTATAAGAAACCCGGAAGTTAAGTAGTTTTCATATTTCTCTAATAACGCATCAGCTACGTGGTTATTATACGCCGTATCAGTATCACACAGCATGACCACAACAACAGTTTCCTCTTTGTCCTCGACCGAGGTGTTGTTGATCAATGAGTCGACGGTGTCATCTAAATACATCTTTCCGGCATTTGGACGATAAGCTGACGGTACGCCGATGGTGAATGTGCCTATATAATAATGTGATAATATCAATTGTGTAGTCAAACCACATCAAACATAAGATTTTGAAAAAGATAAATAAGGGAAAGTGAACCTGTAATGTAAATAACAAAACGAAGCCATTTCCAAGGTTAAATTACCTTGCTCATGACATGAATTCTAATCAGAAAAATGATTTTTTAAGCCGTTATGTAATTTATGGAAGGTGTTTATTTCAATAAAATACGCCATATGAGGCAAAAGATGACAATATATTTTCAGAAGCAATTAACTAAAGGAAAACAAACCAAAATGCAAAAACACTTTAAAAAAACAAATATACATAATGGTATCCTCGTTTGTCCTATTGCTATTCAAATCGTTTATTGGTTGTCATATGGTCAGGGTGCATGCCTTTAGGTGGTCAACTGCTAGTGTAAATCATTTACTTGTCTAATTGTACCTGGATGCAGGACCAACGAGGTTCAAAGGGGTTTACACAGGAGCTTGGCAGAATGCACACTGTTTAGAAATTTTATGTTTGCAAATATCTCAAGTTATCGAAATACATTTGCAGAAATCGTTAGTGCATGCAAGACAGTTATTCTTGCAGGTTGTGTCGATATCGTTAGATTTAAGAATAAATCGTTGAAAACGTCTCAATCGGTGACAGAATTTCAGTTTGCGTGATGCATAACCGTGAACATCAGTTCTGTACACATATAATATTTGGCCATGAACAAAGGCTTATTAAATAAAGTAATTATGATGTATTTAACAGCAAACTGTCTTTTATGCACTAGTTGAAATTCTTAAAAAAAATGTTTAAAAAGTTATTTTAAAAAAGCACCACTTACTGGTGTGTTTTCTTAAAGATTGATTCTTATTTTTCGGGCTTTTATGCAGTATGAACGCTCAGGGCGAGTTTTGAAAATTCCGTAAAGCGCGCTAGCGCTTCTCGGTAAATTATCAATACTCGCCCTGAGCGTTAATACTGCATAAAAACCCGACAAATAAGAATCAATCCTTATATTTATATTTGTCCTTTGATTTGAAACAATACAAACATATCCGAGCATAAAACACAACTCAGAATTGTATGCTTTTAGGGAGGCAAAACCTGTTGTTATCTTAGTTTCGGGAACAGCTACTACCCACCCCTTAAGGTTGTGTTATTCATTATTCCTGCGCGAAGAAAAGTACTTCTGAAGTTTTACTTTTAATTATTATTACACGTAGCACATTATTAGGATAATTAAAATATCGATTGCAGCTGAAACTGTGCTCTTGAATAGAGTAATGCCATTATTTAAGCTTTGACAGGAGTCGTAAAAAAAAACTAAATTTAGTATAAACGACACGCTTACCTCAATGACAACTTTAATCCAATGCTAATAACAATAAAGTTACACCGATATACACTTCCAGTGTCTGTTCTCAAGATGTTATGCATGACAAACACACAATCCGAAATACTTTTTGGATTCTTTTAATGCTTTTAACAAATATTTTACTGTTAAAAAATACCACTTCCATATTGTTTTCGTAAATGTTTGGTCACCGAAATGACGTCGCACGAGATACGTCATAAATTGCGTAATCAAGTGATGACAATAAAATACGGAAAGCTGATTCGGTAATATATTTAAAAAAAATAATTGGCGACTAAGAAAATTGATGGGATAAATCGAATACTTGGTCGGTGCCGAATAAAGCGAAGTTTTTTTTGCTCGGCCCGAAAATCTGAACCACTCGCAAAGGCTCGTGGATAAGATTTTCTAAGCCTCGAAAAATAAACTTCGCTTTATTCAGCACCGACCTAGTATTCTCTATATTTTTTCTTCAATTTTGCTTTTGTTTTAAATGAAACATCAAAGAAACAACAGTAAACAAACGGGTAATGTTTATTCATGTTTGTTACTATATTTACAAAAGTAGTGCGGTCACGGTACTGGGCACTGTATAACTACGCGTCAGCGTCTTGAAACCATTGGTCCAATTTTGGAAGCTCCGCCTTCGAAGGCGGTATCGCCGGCTTACGGGTTATGCAAAATGAACAGAAAAATAAGAGTGAATGTAAATATATCCATAAACGTTTAATTGTGAATCCCACACAGTCACGTGATCCTGCACCCTGTATACATTCGGTTAACAATCCAATGACAACTACTTCTGACCCGATACGAAACTAACATAACACATCTAATGATTAACAGCCTAGGATCCTTATCATGTTGATTTTATTAGTTTCAAACAAGATCAAACGTCGAGAATTGCAAAAAATATTTTGAGTCTAACCCAGGGAAACTTTATATTGCCATTCTATAAGAACATCTACATCTACATCTACGGTATACTCCCGAACAATCAATCATGATTATAAATGGGAGGCGCGTTGTCAGGGAAACCAGTGTTAGTCAGTTAAAAAGTGCATCTAAAAGAGAAAGTATTTGAGATATATACAGTAAAGTAAGAATATTTCAGAAGTGCAGTGACTAAACATAAACAAAAGATTATGCTTGTTTAGTAATGTCTCCAATGCATAAACAGATTAAGATTAAGGAAAGTATTGTTATTTTAAAATGGTTACATTATTGTTTTCTATGAAGTGTGTAAGGCCAAAGATAAGTTGTATGTTTCCAGTAACATGGACAAACAATATTGAACAGGTAGGTCGACTCACCAGTTATTTACCACTTAAACAAGATTTTTCCAAAGACAGCGCTCCTCGGTTACACAAAGTACGTTTAGTCATATTCATCTCAGAAAATAAAACCTTGGTTTGGCCTTGTTTTGTATTCATCCTTCGTTAAAAGTATTTTATCAGTATTATTGTTTGAATGCAATTATTTACTTATAATCAATTTGACAATTTGACGTTTACTTGCCTTAGTTATTGGGTTGCATTATTTTATGTAAATGAATTTGAACATAGCCAGATGGGTGTCAAAGAATATGAATATTTGAGTTAAAACACTTGTTACTATAGACTTATTATATACGACTTTGTTGCTTGGCATTTTAGGTCAAAACACTACACATTTAACAATCCCTACACCATTTCATAATCAAGTTATATATTGTATAAATACCCTGATGTTTTTACCGATATTTAAAAAAAAAAAAAATGAGGCTTTTATCATCTGCGATAATTTTAACCCCGTTATAGATCCTTATTGGATGACTTTATTTACTAAAATGTTAATATCCCTAAGGGTCGAAATAGAGTCTTAGAATCAATTAATTGCTACAATCTTGTAGATCCCTTCCGACCGATTAACCTGGCGTAGAACAAATCCAATTCCACAGACGAGGCTTCAATCATGGGCTACAAACTGGACCCGCCCTGAGAGTAACTTGTTCCCCTAATATGTATATAATTTCGAACTGTTAAAATCTCTTTAAAACCAAAGCCCAGAGATAACGTATGTGTATATGTAACATCATAAGGTGGTTCTCTACCAAGATTGTATAAATCATGCCACTGGGGTCATAACAGTCCCCCTGGGGTAACTGGTTTCTCTGATATGTATGTAGTGAAAACCTTACAAATCTTCTCCTTAAACCGAAAGGCCCAGAAATTTGGTAGTTGGCATGAAACAACATATCGCGGTTCTCTACGAAATGTGTTCAAATTATGCCACTAGGGTCAAAACTGCAACCCCGGCGATAACATGTTTCGCCGATATGTATATATTCAAAACATTTAAAAAATCTCTTCAGAGTTATATATATAAACGAGTGAATAAATGCGTGAGTGAGTGAATGAATGAATGAATGAACGAAATAATGAATACATGAATGAATAATTGAATTAATGAATGTATGAAGTATTGACTTCATGAATTAATTGATAAATACATAAATACATATTTGTTATAGATAATTAATAAATCCAATTTTGAATTAAAAAAAATGTAAAGTAAAACAATCAACTTACATTTGGAAAATGTGGTCCGTGGTCCGGTCATGAAACTTGTTTATAATTTATTTCTAAAGATGAAATGTGCTCGTTTGGGGATGTTGGTCGATTTTCATTTGTAGAGCACTTGCAACGCATTAGCAGATGCAAACATGACTTGCTGTCTTTACATTAGTTAACTTTGTAACGTAGATAAAACTGGAAACTTGGAATGCTTTCAATATAGTAAGACATTGAATGAGAATGCACACAATCTGTAGGGTTTATAATCAAAACTTTATTACATCATACTGTTTCTGATGTGCATTGTGCATTCAAGTGTGCATAGAGCGTATCGTATTCCGTCACAGCGTTGTTGTATCTCAGACACAGTAGACCTGGTTTGTTTTATCTTTGAGAACAACTGGATCGTGACCAGTAGTTTTGGTCAGTTTAGAGACTTAGTACATAATATTCATCGGAATATTTGTCTCTAAGTAAATGCTATCTCGGTAGGTAAGCTGTATTATATTGTTTTGTACCATACTATATACATTTTTTGTATTTTTTGTAAATGATTTTCAACGTCGATTGATGTATCATTAGGATACAATTCCTAAACAAGTTTCATGATAATTGAGCGATTAATGTCGCCTCCAGAGTTATCACAGTTGTGTTCTTAAATTTGATATAGAAACCTAGGAGTTTTTACAAATGTTGACCCAGTTTAGAACTCGTTCGAAGTTTTTACAGTAAAAAAGGTTTCTGACAGTTTGGAAATTATTGTTGCCTAATTGGTGAGTATTAATCAGATATCATAACATCAACTGTTCTCAGTGAGTTTCACGAAGATTTTGCAATCAATGGGGCCTCTAGAGTACTAACATTGTTTTTTTTTCTTCTTTTATTTGACCTAGTTGTTTGTACCAAGTGACCCGGTTTTAAACTTGATCAAGAAACTATTGGGACAAATGTTCTGACCAAGTTTAATGAAGATAGGGCAATAAATGTGACCTCTAGTGTGTAAACAAGCTTTTTCTTTCATGTGACATAGATTATTACCATACTTGAACCAGTTCTGATATCATTTTGACAAATGTTTTGACCAAGTTTCGATAAGATTAAGCAATACATTCGCATGTAGAGTGTTCCCAATATGTCGGCCCTTAGAATTTTGACGACGGGCGACGTAGCTTTTAAATGTTTGGAGCTGCCCAAAATCTGTAGTTAAATGAAATGAATCTTCATATTCATCACAAATGTTTATTACATCTCGTTTTACAAATTTAGTATACTACTATTGTCGTCATGTTGGATCATATTTTTACAACAAAAGTGAAAAACAACAGCAATTATTGCCAAGACTCAGCATTCGTGTCATAATGGTATCTTGGGGTGCAAATCACCTTCAGTGTTAACTCTCGTTTTGTTCACAATACAATAAACATATGAACCATTTTCCCTTTGTCACTTCGGGACTGTAGTTCAATGTCCCTAAGTTCGCATACTTTGAAACAAATTCCACAAAAGTCGAATTATATGCAGGACACTTTGAAATTTTTTCCACAAAAGTCGAATTATATGCAGGACGGCCGCATTTTTTTGAGGTAGCATTTGTAAAGAAGTGTTGTAAGTCTTCCACGCCGATTCAAACTTCTGCTCCAGTTCTAAGCAGTGTCCAAGCATATTCAAAGAGGTATCAAAGTGGAATAAGAAGACATCGCCCTTCGATGAGATTATACTGTTGGGTGTAAAGATGTGAGTGAAAATCATTAATTTCATCAAAGCTTCCGACCGTTTATGTCCTTTGTTTAGTAGTCTGTATGTAAGGTACTGTAGATAGTATATATATGGTTCGATTTGCACACAAATGCAGTCTTTATTGTTAAAAAAATGGACAAATAAATTCGAATGAACTGTTTGTCCAAAAACACCCTCGGTAGATTTCGCACCACAAGAAGTCAGGAACACACATCAGCTCTGCTTCTATAAATAGCAAAAAGACAGACAGTCTTTGTTTAAAAGTCTTCTCATAAGACTGATTTGATATCTGCAATGCTAATGACTCCGATGGAGAAACGCATAACTGATAAATAAGATTAGATTTTTTATCTTCTTCTATCTGCTTTTCTATTCGATCAAAATAGTTGCATGCTTCATCATATTCTCCATTGCAGAAAAGGAAGGAAGCGTATCGCATGTTATTACCAATGATATCAGATTATAGAGATTGTAAAAAAACTTGTCTAGCTTTATTGATGCCAACGTGATTATAATCAAGTCGTTCTGCCTTCAGTTCAAAATATGCCGACACACCCAAACTAGCCAGAATTGACATGACGTAATGCAATGCATAGTCATATTTTTTGTATTTCTTCAACGGAGCACGAGAACACGGTTCTAGGCGTGAAAATGCGCTTTCAATGAAAGCTTTCCTGTCATTGACGGGTAATCCTGATAATTCAAATTGATACAAAAGGTGCGTCACATCATTCATTACATAATTAAAAAGTGCTGAACAATAATTCGTACTGCTCTCATTTAGCATCTTTCCAATGTTGTCCATTTTTATATTTTCGATCGTTGTCCGCAGTGAATAAATAACATATGCAAGTTTATCCACCAATTTCGTAAACTCGTGTCTTTCAATTTTCCCATCAAAAAGGTTAACATTCTCTATAGTAAAGTGTGGACAATAGCGGCGTGTTAAGAAGCGCCTCAAAGTTGCAAGAATGCACTTGACACAATTAATAAGATTGTTTTCCCTCCACACATCAGGCCGAGTGTTCTCCACCGCAAAGAAGAAGGCTGTTTTGAAATGAAATGTACTCAGCCTGTCTCGATAATCTGGCGCAAACAACTCCTTTCTTATTGTCTTTGTCAAAAAATATGCTTGCAGATGTACTGTATCTAAACTGAACATTAATAGCCGCTCTGTTAGATTTGTGGAAATTCGCCAATGATAATCAAAATAATCGTACGTACAAATGTTCGTTCTTTTAGGCGGTCCCTGTGGAACAATAAAAACACCATACTTCTTGGCTTTTTTCAATGTCTTCTCCGAAGGCCAGTGGTCGGGGCGAAGCCTTTCGAAAACAAATTTGCATTGCTTAGGAAGACTTTTACAGTAACAAGCGTTAACAAAGTCACTATTCCATATACTTTCTGCAGGTCCGTGTCTTTTTGCATGTTTACGTAGTTCTGGAAGGTTTTTAAGGGTATCGAACATATATGTATTTGGAATCATGCAGTCAGTTTTTGTCCAGTCAATTTGAAAAAAATTAACGAAATCAAGATGATTTCGATGAGAATCAAATTTTTGAAAATGCCTTGCTTGTGTTGGTTCAATCATTGTTAACAAACAGTAGTGCGAAGCACAAACGTTTGTGCTCACCTTAATAACGACTTGGTGATCATGCGGTTGAAGCGGTGGATTTTCTGAATCAAGATACAGGCGAAACGTATCATGTCGTAATAAGGTGTCTCGGTCAGACATCATTCTAATTGTTGAAGTGCCCTCGATTTGACTTCCAAAGATATAAATTCGTCTGTTGAGCCCCAATGCTTTGTGCACAAGAGTCTGTTCACGTTCGAAAGATAAAAATCTTTTCCTTTTAAATTGTATTAAATTTTCATTTACGGCAAAATAATTAAGAACATGTGCAAGTCTCTGTGAGAATTCCTTATCATCTGTAGAGTACCTTGCCACATCTTGGGCTGTTTTAATAGCCTTGTTCTCTTTCCTTGATGTATGCTTATGTTTGCTTCGCCTGTTTCTCACCATCTTCAAATGGAAATACTTACAGTTTTGTTTACGTACTCATATTTAAGTATCTTATAAAACATTTCAGTTCTATTGCAAATTGGATTAGTTTTAAACCTTTAAATTAGTCATTCACTTTCTAGAAATTCGTAGAATTACATATAATTCATGTAGACAAAACCAGTATAGGACAGTCACTGCATCTGTTTCCGTCCTAAAATAACAAACAATGACACACATGTAAGCAAAGTAAATTCCATTCATTCCTTAAATTAATAAATATTTCAGGAACAACATACATTTACAACATACATTATATTAAAATAGTCATAAGTGATTCTCATTAACCTTGTGTGCAAATCACATTATTTAAACATTAAATAGTAAGTTTTCAAAATGTTCATTGAATCATATATTATATAAATTATCTCAATAGTTCGGCTTTGTATTCTTAAACCATGGCACCATGGAAAAACAACATACTTATTTGATAGTTTTGACTCGTAGTCTCAACCTCGCTTCCCTGTGCCTTGTGACTCCTGTAACAAGCAGATGTAATTAAATAGTGACAGGGAGATAATTTCGGTTGTATTTTGATAGCCAAGGTTTAACATAAACAGATAGGAAATGTTTAAATGGCGATTGGTTTCAATTACACAGACAAAGAACAAACATAAAAAAGACAACTTATTATGGAAACATTAATATTTAACTTTTCCGATTTGACAAGATGGCAAGCGCTTTAAATTTATACAAACAACACCTCCTGCTGTCTAATTTGTCACCACTTCTGCCAAAACATGTTATTCTCACGACTCCATTTTGTTTTTGAAATATATACGGCCTAAACAAGTTTGATAAATATCATCAAAGAGACGATAGTTTAAAACGTGTATTAATTATTCCTTTCACATCGTTCGTTCCTTTTAGGAATATTAATCGTGTTGAAAATGCTAGCAAACAACGTTCAAATGATGTGTGACAAATGTACAGATATTACCTTCGGAACAGATTGGATGAATTGTTAATGAACGATAATGTGTTGTTTTAATTGCAAATAGTTTTGCTTAGTTTGTTTGTGAAAAAAAAGAAAGCTCCTCAAGTAAGGAATAAACTCCCCATGAAACATTGGTGCTAGATGGGAGAGAAATGTAAATGACTTTATAGGCCCATTTGCACCTCCGAAGAAATTAAATAGATAGTTGATGGTGGTTGTTGACCAATTTTCAAAGTCGATATAATGTGCTCCTCGTCCAAAAATAGAAACTGTTACATAGGCAAATGATTCGATCGAAACAGTGTTACATACTTTTGTATGCTTTTATCAATTCATACTTACTAAGATGTTCAGTTCGAGTCAAATTATTAAAAGAAGTGTGTGACCTAGTTGGCAGTAATTAAACCAGAACTACACCATTTCGCCAACGATAGAATGATGAAGTTGAACGGACAACAAACGCGATTACTAACATGTTAACCTCATTTGTGTTACATTTCACGAGAATGGGATCAATATATATATATATATTCATTCTTGATTGCATACACGTCAACAATTCACTCAGCTGCCGTGAATTACTTGTTGTATATGTCTGATAAAATATTAACTGAATGCTTTAAATGTTAAAATTTCAGAAAACATTGAAATGTGTATGAATTATTGATATTATGTCACTAGTAATATTTACTGATATATTTTTCTTTGGAAACAGAGGAATTGTCATGGTGTGATATAATACATTATCCATGATCAAGTTCACTTATGATTCCTGATAATTACTTCAAATGGGTAGTAATCTATTTCTTTAATTGAACAATTGCATAAATTGAAATTACAAAGACACTGGTAGACCGTGTTGGTGCTTGATCTCTTTACGAATGTTATCATAAAATGGCTGATTAATCTCCTTTACAATGTCGAGCATGAAGTTACGTGTTATGTTCATACCCATGGCCGCCTAGTTCAGGGTGTCCGGCTGGCGAATGATGTCCAAGTAGTCCGACATTTTCCTTAACACGCATATATTACTGGAAAACAACTCCACGAATGCTACAACTGTTGTTGACGAACTAATCATCACATCAAAATCCGTGGATTATAATTTACATAAAAGACTAGATTCTACAGGGTCCAAAAAAATCGAAAGTTCCTAGATTCTAAATTATTTGACATTGTAAGTACATTAACAACAAAAGTCGACGTAAACGGTACTAAACAGAAATATATTGCCTTTCCATAATCAACACTGCACCACTATTACTCAATCGATAGCCATTGATCAGTTGTATATGTTGAAAGCAATTTCAATAAACCTAACCTGTTTATACGCTTTGTGAGTTTTCAATAGCTACGGAGGTAATCAATAGGATAATCAATATCAAGGTAGACAATTTGAAAATTTGCCAACTACTTGCAGAGGTTGTCTCCCCTTACGTGAGGTTTGATACTAGTCGTACTCATATCTAGTCTTTTAGGTCTGTACCATGATACTTGCAATTCAGACTCAGATAATAATGTAGGCTTCATCGGATGAACCGGTAATCGAATATGCTTTAACAAGTGTACTAGTCTTTCTATTTTACGCCTTTCATCATTAAAGAACTAAAGTTCTACGGCGGTCATAACACTACATATTTAGGGTCCCACTGATGACTATATGCCTATCAGTGGTCATTTTTTCCATGCTAAGTACGTTCACATAAATTCCCAATTTCTTATATTTTATTTATGTTTTTGGAATAAACATTACCGTGCTTCTTGGAATGTATTGTAGTTTTTTTTAAAGCGAGCAATATATATTAGTACCACACAGTTCCCTTTACATGTGGTGTGTGGTATAGTTTGACTTTTTTTAACAATGGCTGGGCTTTTAGCTCATCTCAGCACTTATTGCTTGCAGTGTTATTAGAGCACACACTGTCTCATGCGCCGTCTGTCGTCTATTTAAGACCATGACATGGTCTTAACAGTTTGCTGTGTATGACTGCGCCCAACTCGAGAAAATATTATTTTTCTACGTACAAGTGAATTAAAATCGACAACCGATAACTCTATCACAGATCAACCAACGACTACTCTTTAATTAAATGGTGTCCCTCATGTATATCTACAACAAACTTATATTAGTGTCTTTTGCTGTCGTATTAGTAAAGTGTTTGTACTACGAAAATGTAATTGAACAATGAACGAAATGTAATGCTAGCTTGTATACTCTTCAACAATTTTATAAGAACTATCTTCATATCAAATTGCGTTAATACTTCAATGACTTCATAGCAGATCTTTTCTACCTTCATGACCCGACACAGACTTACGATATAATTTGAAATAAGTTCAGACTTGTTTGATGAGTCGAGTGAGAAGTTTCACATTTTGAACAAACACACATGTTCGAAAAGCGCGGCCATATACAAATGTTTAAAGAAGAGAAACATGGAGTATCAATTACCGCAAATAAAACTCCGAAAACCTTTAAACACATCAGAACAAGTGACAATGTTTTAGCTCGGGATATTATCTTCTATCGATGTTTTATGAATTTGCATATATTTTCTGTTAATGTTTTTAAAATGTGATTCGTTTGTGTGTGAGTTGGTAAACTTAACCAGGTGTGAACCCTCAATGCTTTGCATTGACGTTCTAATGCGGTTACTCCAGCTTGAATTAAATTTATATAAAATTGCTTTTAATGTATAATCGCGTATAATCATGTAATTCAAATGCATTTGGTCACTTGCTTAAAATAAAAGACTAGCGGATGGTAACAAGATTTTCATTTCTTTAATGTTCTTGATTTTCATTTCTTTAATGTTTTTGATTTTTATTTCTTTAATGTTTTCGCTTTTCATTTCTTTAATGTTCTCGATTTTTATTTCTTGAATGTTCTCGATTTTCATTTCTTTAATGTTCTCGATTTTCATTTATTTAATGTTCTCGATTTAGATTTCTTTAATGTTTTCGATTTGCATTATTCTCAGATTCTAAATACTGTACTTGTGTGTTATCCATTCGGTATACATGCATACGCATTTATGTTGTTTAGAGTTAACATTGTTACATGAAAACATAAGTAATTATTTCGGACGGCGATGACTGAGGAAGCTATTTAAAGTTGATTAAGTTATATTGACAACCTTGTGGTTTATGTGCGGCTGAAATATTCCGCTTTTAGGATCAACATAACGTTTTTCATTATTATAGAGAATTATCGCCCCAAAAGGTGTTTCAAACCAAATTTAGATCGACACATAAATGTTTAAAATTAGTAACCTCATACGAAAAGCTACATATCTTATACGCGGTCAGTATGTGACCCGGCTTAGTCAAGGAAAAACGCGTATTCTTTTCAAAATAAGATAAAGTGAGCAAGAAATGCTTCAAACATGTTGATTTTGGCGCATTCGTGCGTGATCTTAAATACTGTTATATTCCAGAAAATATATTTTTGTATGATCAAATGTCAAATTTAAATTTATATGCGATATCAATTAAACAATAGCAAAATACTCCGTGTTATATAATATTGCAATTATATTTTCGATGAAAATTTAAGATTTGTTTTCAAAGTGAGCCTAATTTTCTATTCCATAAATAAAATTAAGATAAATAAAATAACCTCCAAACATAAATAAAACAGCGTAAAGCTAACATCTAGTTTTACTTCTATTACAATCATCCTCAGATAGTTACATTAAGCGTTGGTTTAATGATAAAACGAACAAAGAAATGTATAAATGCAAAGCAGTGATTCCCCTAATATCAACCAAGTTTTATAGACAACCTATATTGTCAAGTATAATTAACATTATTTTGACTTTTTTTTTATTCTATCAAAAGTATACCAGTACACAATTTAATAAACTGTAATTTAATAGTCTGATAGCTTACTGATTTGTAATATGTTCGGTATTTGAATGCGCAGGCTTTCACATTAAATTGAACGCATTGACAAGACATGGTGTCATATTTCAACGATCTAAATACAATTCTTTTTTTGGCACAATTTTATACGATCATGTATTTAATACGCAGAACGATCACTAAAGAATGATCACGAAAACACAAAAGATAGAAAATGATAATGCTCCGTGAGAATAATTTCTGACACAGTTTACTTGAAACAACAGTTTAAACACACCATGAAACCCGAAACCTTGTGAGCAGTGTAAAACCATTGGGAGCAGTGTTCGGTATTTTTACCATGAACTGACATAGGTTTAGTAAATTGGAAAAATTAAAAATGTCCAAGTCCAATTTGAAACAACTGTGTATTAACATTGATAACAAAAGGTATTGGCCTACATGTAGAAAAACTCCTGACAATTTGTCTTAGAAAATAAGCGAAATGTGGCTCCCTGAAGTAGACGATCGGGCAAAATGGGCCATTCAGGCATTTAGGGGAGAAAAACTACTTTAATTTCAAGCCACTACAATAATTAAAGATTGTATACAAACTTACACATGACTGCCATAACCTATCAGCAGGGTTTATACAGAAAACTATTTCTTGTGGAGAAATTTGCGTTTTTTATGACCACGTTGGGAAAACATGGATACCATCTTGAGAAGGAAACCTAATATGAGCAGTGACTTTATAATTCTTTTTGGTGACAAAAAACCTAATTTCCAGCCATTGTGTTGCAGTTTCTTTGCTTTGTAGAGGCATATGTATGTATGATGCAAAATGACTGATATCATAAACTCTTCGATAACTCGATTATATATTTAAATAGTGTTACAATTGCAATAAGAGCATTAACATTTGAACAGTCAATTAATGAGCAAAATAAACATAATCATTTATAAACAAATACTATTAACAAGAAACTAAGTAATGCGGGTTAACTTTTTAAAATTTAAACACAAATCTGACGGAAATAAACTGGAGCTGATAATGAGGTAGTTAAAATATTAGGGAGCTCACCGCAACATTGTTGTGGATTGATCTATGTGATTTTACTCTCTTGTTAACAGCAAAGTATAGTAAATATATGAATACTTTTCGATTTATCGTTAATTTCAAAATCACGTTTTGTAATAAAATACCAGCCATATTATTGGATTCTTTGCTGGTTTACTTGTCTCATCAATCTAGCACTATTGTTTGACTGTCCCGGACAATCGGACAACCGTTAAAGTCGAGCACTGCTAAACTATCGCTTGATGGAGTATCTGTAAATGCATGTTTAAACGGTGTTCTTAATTGTAAAAAAAATATTTATTGTGTGATATATTTGTAAAATTAGCATATTGGTTAAGCAAGCACAATCCATATCATGTTGTTAAACCTAACGACAACATTAAACTGTTGCTCATCCACTTCTATGAGACTGAGAACATTATCCGCGAAAGTCCCTCAACTTAACTTTCCTCAAAGTATTTAAAAGTCGTTATTATTACTGGCGCAAAATATAGCAGTTGCACACTAGACATAAACAGAGAATTACGCGGACGCTGACATGTGGATGAGTAGTACATACATGGATTATTGGCGAATAATTGAGCTAAATACCATCATGTTGTAACATTTGTAACGGAACAGTTCAATCAGCTGCTGCCTGTTATTGGCTGATGCTCCCTTTACTGGTACGTTGTTTGCGACATTCGGATCCATCACGTTTCCAACCATTTCCGCTATCAGCGGAACGTTTCATTTCAGGCACATGTTGTGTGGGCGCATGCAGGCAGACAGTTTCTATTTCATAGCACCTTTTTGAGTTGAAGGACAGGCATCCGCCAATGCTATGGAGAAATCTAAAAAAAGTCTTGCTTAACCTAGAAATGAGGGATTTAATCAGACTAGAAAAAAGCCATTTGAGCGGACAAAAGACAGAGTGTCCTGTTTCGTTAACAAACGTCGGACAATAAACGTATTACATTCTAAGTGACGTCATTGTGCGGTTTCCACTTACGGATTAATCCCACGCTCATTTATGTATATGATTCATTAGCTTCAAGCTCAACATTCGGCTAGTATCGTTGCAAAACGCAACGCTGCATCACTATAATAGATACTTCGGACAATGCAGTAGTAGAATGTATTTATTTAAAGTAACAATAAAGATGACAAATCCAATTATTATGCATATATACTGGTCTAATTTTTACCGGATTTCAGTTACTCCTGCATAAAAAATGATAAAAACACAGCTTAGGTGCAACGTTGTCAAGAATTATGGAAGATATGCCCGTTTCATAATTTGAAGAAATGTTTACATTTTGCAATTTCCGTACATTTTCGCTATCTCCGATGTTCCTCGGCTTCTTTCGTAGAGTACGCATATATTGATGACGTAGTACAAACAACACAATATTCTCGTAAACAAAGAAAGACAACATGTATGTTATGTTATGTTCGATATAGATTAACGCTTCACTGACCACAGTGATTCGCTGAACAAAGTGTGATTATATAAAATCTACTGTGTCACGATAGAGATTAACGCTTCACTGACCACAGTATTTCGCTGAACGAAGTGTGATAATATAAAAGCTACTGTGTCACATTCGGCATAATAAATATAAAGAACGCTTTATTTTAAAGAAAGTATGACTGAACAAATACAGTTCAAGCACAATATTTACTCATGTAGTGTTTTTGTATACTATATACAACTCACCCTGATTTATATATGTTTTAAACCACCTAGAACAAGCAATTAATATGCATCTTGTTGTTTGCTACATTGGTACAAATGTACTCCACAATTTGTACTTACGTTCACACTATGGTAAACTTGCAAAAATGTATATATATATGTGTGTATGTATATGTTTATATATATATATGTGTTAAAATCGAAGTACAGCTTGATGTTTTTAATATTTGTTATTTGCACTCTCATTAAAGAGTTTGTCTGTTACTGTCAGCCTTTGTCATTCTTGTTGGAGGTGTATGTCGAACATAGATGTATTAGCGACCGTGTGTGTATGCTTGCAGGCGAGTGTACATCTTATTTTTGAACTCGACGCCATTTTTGTTTTGAATGTCTGGCCTTTGAACATTGACCTGCTCAGGTGATACACAATGTCTTGTGCCTACCAATCAAAATTTGTCATCGGAAAACCGGCTCGGAATCGCTCGGCATGATCAAGTAAACAGCGATGTAAACAAACTGATTGTTTGTAAACACAATTGACTTGGAGGACACTGTATTTTGAGTTCAAAACAAGTTTTATTGCTATATTTTTTATGGTAATGTCCAATATCATATATATATTGTTTTTTGATAACATCTATAAATAAAATATGAAAAAAAAAAAAATTAAAATCGGTAAATAATTAGCGATCGTCACCTTTATTGTTACTTTAAGGCGCAAACGTTCAACACATTTTTCGTTGGCTGTTTATAGAGTTTGATCTTATAACAAACACATATTGTATGTGGGTAGTTGGTAGCTTATATATAGTATGTCCCTCTGTGCTTCATTTACATGAACATGGCGATTGACATGCTTGTTTAAGTCAAAAGACAAAGTTTTTACAAGAAGACAAAAACACACGAAAAGACAATAAAGGAAGAATGTATTAAACATGTAATTGTAGTATTTAAATTAACATAATTATCACATATTAATCCACTGATATAATCAAACAAACAAGTCATGTTCAGAAAATACTAAGTTCATGCGTTGTAAACTGCTACCAGATAACGAAAAAGCATCAAGAAAACTATTTGCAGTCTTCTTAAACTGATGACTTTTAAAGAACTAGTAGTACAGATTGTATCAAGATAAAATTTGCTATTAAATGATTAAAGCTGATTTATGTTTATTTGACTGATAGACTTATACGGCGAGCAGGTACAAAATATGTCTAAATGGATTGATTCGTAGGTTCTAAAGATATTTATAGTCTGTCGTAAAAATGCTTTTTGTTTGCAGCTATAAACGAAGTCATATGCAATATGTACATTAAATTGTTTTTAAGCGATTTCAATTTTAAACGATTTAACGTTTAAATTTCATAATGTAGTTGATAGACGAAGGCATGCAAGATAACTTTAAAAAGATCAGTGCGTCTTGATAAACACGTATTTACATAACCATTTGAATTTTTAACATTTGTGTCCAAATAACATAACAAATTTATCACTATAAACAATCTGCTTAAACATTAGACGTCGTGGTAATGACGTTAAGCTGTAACCTAACGGCAATAACAACTGATAAGAAAAT
>VMBQ01001140.1:42728-195762 GCA_007657795.1 Dreissena rostriformis | reverse complement strand
CTACTACTACTACTACTACTACTACTACTACAACTACTACTTCTACTACTACTACAACCTCTACTACTACAACGTCTTGTTACTATTTTCTTCTGAAAAGATTTATATTTTATATTTATCTTATTCTCATTTCTAGAAAATTGGACTTCCATTAAAACCATTATGACACTTCCGTTTCTCAATGTTGATCTTCGATATTCTTTTTTTTCAAATGTTTTAGGTGCGGACGAGCAACCGACTTCCGATAACAATGTGAATCGGATCTGGCGCAAGCTGAGTGAAGACGGCATGTTCTCTTTCGGTATAAAAAATAAAGAAAACAATATTGTGCACATAATTTGGTTGCGCTTAGATCATTGATTACTTTGTCTATCAATAGCGAAATTCAGGACTCGTTAAGTGACGTGGATTGTGTTATATAAAACATACACAATAATATGATGCGTTACAACAATTAAATACTAACATCCAGTAATTTAGCGAATAGTAAAACTGTTAACATATATTACGTTGATCGCGCTCCTTTGCATCGTGTTTATATATCGTCTTAACCATTATTATGCCAAAAGAATTAAAAGTGAAAATAAAAATTGGAATAAGGAGATGCTATTGTTGATATGTTTTCATATTTATTTATTTGTATTATATTCAACATCTTTGCTTTAGTCGTCGCTGTCTACTTTCAAAGAATGTATAGGTTGTATAAGGTTCAATCATAAAGTCAATCAATACAATTATCCTAATTTTGTTTGATTAATATTTGCTTGTGTAAGGGTGGGGGGGCTATAGTCATGATATAATGCTCATAATGCTGTCGTCTGACGAAAAACAACGCTAATATAAATTATACTTATTAATAAGATTAAAGAGTATAGAAGATATTTATATACGGTTTGCAATTTAATAGTTTTGGCAAGAATTTATTAGTAATACTCTCTCATGTATGGTGGTGCCCACCCAGCAAGGGTACATGACATTTATGATTAATTAAACAATTTTGCATTGAAGATAAACATAATAACAATTGGTAATATAAACTAAACATCCATTTAATTTTGGTGTATAATTTAATAAGGTTCGGTTCGGTTATACAAAACACTCATCACTTACAGCCTCACACAGCCTCACACATATATATGATGAATTGCTGACAATACTTTAATACGAAAAAAATAAATTAAGTTGTACGTATACTTGTACATAAGTACATGGTTTACAATGAGAATTGTTTATGGAAGAAAAAAAAACTAGTGGGCTATTTTGCGACTGGTCAATTAATATTGTCGCTAGAGACATCAACATGTTGAATGATAACGTTGTTGGTATATATAATAAAAGCAAATACTGTTACACAGAAACTGTCCATTAAAATATTTTGATTGATACAATTTGGATGCGTATGTATTAAAACCAATAATCAAACAGATACGCCAGCGTGCCATTTTATGATAAAGTAAAATTATTATATGCAAGGTATCTTATGGATAACGAATGGATCAACAGATGCAATCTCTGTTAATTTCTTGTTTAAAGATTTGACCGTTATATGAAGAATATTTTACTTAATAATGATTTGAGAAATTATTCACAAGGTTATATATTCTGTTTAACTAAACTATGCCAGGGTAGCGTGGTCACACATAGTATAAGTAATTAAAACCCGCGCAAACAAACGAATACTTACACTGTTTAGGTTTGGTTGGGATTCTTCTATATGTTCATAGTTATACTCAATAGATTATGCGCGCCGAACCGTGAACTTATAACCATACTTTCAAGCCAAACAATCATTCATTGTAGTATAAAAACACATACGAACAATATGACTTTTATAATGTGCAAGTTTTTATTGCTAGCACATTAAATTACAATAAATACATAGGTAGTTAAATGTAAAATCACAATGCTTAAAGTAATGGTGAGGTAAAACAAAATACATTTTAAGGACCTATTTTGAATATGATGCAAGACCCAACCATCCAGCGATCAAATGTCTTAACAATAAAAAAAATTATAAAAAAATGAAAACATTGTTAGTTTGTATAATACTCTCAAATTGCAGGTTTTCAACGACTGTTGCTCGAAGAATTGATTGACCTACAAAGAACATGTCCTGAAAACACCAGCTCGTTAGGAGATTTTATAAGTGGACCGACAGAGGTACTACCTTCAAAAAAGGACACAGAGGTAATCATATGCATAGAATGCATACTCGTGTATACCATTTTCTTGTTGGGACATCCATTTACTGAATGTATTTTCAAAATAATTTGGCAAAAGGAACAAATTTGCTTTGTTATTTTAATAAAATGTCTTCAAAAGGGAGATAACAATATCAAATGGTTATTTCTAAACAAATGATATGGCGTTAAATAAAATTGCTTTAATATTATTTGTCTGTTTGTGCGTAATTAGTATTCGTCAGAGTCTGCCTAATCGTTTACTCCTTTTCGAATTCACAAGCAGGCAACCAATAGAGACCACCAAGATGGCATGCAGTCTATCGTTACATGAATGTCTTTGAAGTTTTTCCTATGGTGTCGATTTGTTTGCTCAATCGAATACCGGGAATAATTGTTCAATCTACTCGTGTTGATAATGATAATAATAACAACAACACATTCTGTCATGGACAAGTTTAATTATCCCAATTCTTGATTTTAAGCCAATGATTTCTTGCTTTTTTGTCATGTTCACTTATGCATTTGCTTACTTGTGCTACGTTAATACTCTCATTTCATTAGTTTTGAAATATTCATTAGTAGATCATACACAAGTTTTATTTTCTGACACTGTCAACAAATGAACAACCTTTCTTGCATCCCTTTTGTGCACATAAAAAGTCTACCATTTTTAAGTAAGTAACTTAATATAACCGTGGAACAACTTCAGACCAATATGGATTAAATCTCATGATGAAGAGGGTCTGTTTGATGGTCAACATTTGAATTATATGGCCTATGTTCGTGTATTAATTAGATGATTGTTTTTTTTTAATTACGCCTAGTATTCATGTATATTGCTCCGCATGATCATATGTTTTAGCAGCCTTTTTCATAAAGTTGAATAAACTTTCAGGTTTGTGCAAATATATGGAATAACGAACGATCTAATATTTGAATATGCTAATACTTTAATAACCGAATATTCTAATACGAATTTTTTATATTGTGTGCATATCGACAGATTCCATTTAATAAATAATTGTTTTATTGAAGTAAATTTCATTCTCAGTACACTCATAAAATTATATATTTTCACTAATTGGGTTGTATAACATCACTCAACATTTTTTCGTCAACAGTAATTGATTTACAAGTGGCATAAACTGCTCTTCACAAACGTAAATGAGTGAATAATATTCGAAAATATCACTGTACCAAACATGTATCGAACAAGTTTATAGTTCATGACATTAAATTCAGGAACTTACCGAAAACAACAAAAATGACTTACATAAACATAGTTTTATAAATATTTTGAAACCATGACGCTTATATTTTTTTTGCAGAACGCTACGGGTACGAACACCCAGACTGACGACATACCAGATTCACTAAAAAGTGCTGCACAGGAAATAGCTGAGATATTAGATGTTTATACAGGTATGAATGTAGACAAAGATGTAACAAATCTCCACTGTTGCCACTTATTAACTACATCATTTTAACCTGTATTACAAATGAGTTACTCTTTCTTTATTTAACTACTGTTACTGGTGACGTCATCGTGTCTTCGCTCCTAAATAAGTCATCGCTCCGAACAACTTACACAGTTTTAGCTACATGATAGGTACATGTACTCGAGTTTATATCGGTCAACTTTATTAATACTTTTCTTTTTTTTTCTCTGTTGATAGTTTCTTGATCGATTTATTTTTAAGCTTCGTTTTATTTATTTTTAATAATATACGCGTGTATATATCGCGCAGCACCCATTTTTTTATCATTGTAATTTTCATTTCGATAAATTATCGCCTCAGTCTATACGGTTATTCTTTTTAGGTATAATCATTTTCATTTGAATTTTAGTATATTAGTCACATAAAAAATCAAGTAGGTAATTTGGATCTTTTACACCCAATATTGCTGCTTCTTCCTGTAGGTGCGCGATGATGATCTCAAATATTAACTATATGATGCTATATTCTTAAACTTTTTTGGAAAAAGAAGGGATGTAGTTGATGCGTGTTAGTAATTTCATTTCATCGTGCCTCAAAAAGTTGTAACTCTGTTGCTCTGGTCTCCTTGCTACCATTGAGTAATTAAATAGTAATTAAATTGAATGCGTTTTAATTCCCTTTTATTACTGTTTAATTTGAGTTGCAATGCTATGAGGTTAAATTTTATTTACACTTATATGTATCATGAATATTGCTGGGCCAAGTGTGAGGTTGAGCGCTCTATAACCGGTTTAAACCCCCAATGCTTAGCATTGACCGTTCCAAGGCGGTGACCCCAGCTTTATTCTACTATGTGTATATGTTGTTTCGTTTTGTGCCGTACTGTACCGTTTTGGCAATTGGTTCCTTGCCATAAATAATTAAATATAGGGCCACAAAGGTGTGTATGATAGAATTGCAATACTGCTGCAGCTTCTGGAGTTTCACTTCTTTATATTGCAGTTAACTTTCATGATTTTGTTATCAAGTTTATTAAAATACATGTTCAGCTATTTAATAAACAAACATTATTTTATATGTAATGGGCACTATACCATTTGTTTAAATACAATGGGTAGAGACTGTTTTGCATTTGGTAAAAAGCGACGAACTGTATATTGTATTCATGCAAAAAGCATATTTTTATAGCCAAACGTTGAATACAAATAGGAGCATTGCATTACCATGAAACATACACATACAATGATATGTATATTATATGTATGAGAATAACAATAAATAGATGAATGGGCCTCCAATTGTCAAAACTAAAACATCATGAAGTGCGTGCGAAATAAATTGTCAGTCGATGAAGGTAACCACATATGACTTGAAACAAGATGAAACAATGTCAACGTATTATTGAGTTATAATGTGAATAAGACTAGAGAATTGACCAATTGTAATACTTTGCCATATATTGTACAAAGAAATAACTCCTGATACTATAATACTTCTCCGTTACAGTATCATACTCCTTTTTATTCGTCCTCTTGCCTCTTTGTGCACATCCTCCGACCACACTTCCTCCACCTTGCTCTTTCAGTTTTTTCTCCGCGTGCTCAACCTCTCAAATCTACCCATCCGCCGATCTTCTTCACCCCTCCATCTCATCTTTTCTCTTTATCATCCTTTTACTATTACTCTTCTCATCCTCATTCTCATTCTTCTTCTTCTTCTTTTATTTGTTCGCATCCCCTGTCTAATTCTATCCATTCTTCCACTAGCGTTATTTTTCATCTCCCCTTCTTAAACTTCCTATTCATCTTTTTCCTCTTACATTTAATGTTTTCCTCCTGCCCTCCTATCAATACCCCATTCTACTACTAATACTGCTACTACTTTTACTTAACGCGTAATTACTGAGTACATGCTTTTCGTTTGATTTGATTTAGATATCGACACAGCGTCGCTGGAACACATTCATCATATTGAAAGTTGTGATCAACGAAGGAATACACTGGTCGATCTGATGGGTATTACGCCAGCCGATAGTTCTGTTATGGGTTCGTGATTTATTCGAAAACACAAGTTTACATATATGCTGACAACACTCATTCTAGCATTCAAATTTATTTTGCGAATAAATGTTTTCTTGACAATAAGTATTTGTGTATATAACATTTTAATTCTTATAAAACATGAGACATACTGATTAGAATTCTACGCCATATATCATTTATTGTTTTATTGTATTGTTTGGAATTTTCCATCATGTGATTTAATAAAATCAAAAAATAACACTATTATACGTGTATATATCAATATGCATACGTAATACCATGTTTAGTGATTTTAAATAACCCCTTATTTTTAGAAATCGATTGTCAGAACGAAAGTGGATGCGATGATAAGAAAATAAACGACGCCGACCAGAAAACAAGAAGTAATTAACTCGTTGTATCTCTTTTAAGTGTAAAAAATTCGTTGTGTTTCTTTTAAGTTTTAAAAAGTTCTATACTATAAAGACTTCCTCATGCAATGTCTACATTTTTACCTGCAGGTACTCTTTCAAAATTAATAAACGACTGTTTAGGTGAAAGAAAATCGTGTCGTGTTTTCCAAAGCGAGAATACAAATTCTGACAGCGGGCTTACGCAGCTCGAACAAGGGACATATAACATGGTTCGTATATTTCATGAGTATGAAGTGAAACGTCATCTTTAGATATATTTCTTTTAATATAGACATAATTATGATCGTTTTTTTATTGTAATTGACATGTTTCATTTATTTTAACATTTAAGTAAAGACATGAAAGTAGTCCGTGTACACACATATCTTATACCATGCAAAGCGTATTATTGCTTCTTTATTATATTATTATCAGCAGTCGTCGTCGTCGTAGCAGTAGAAAACGTAGAAGTGGTCGTAGTGCTGTTGTTGTTGTGATTGTGACACTTATAGCAGTAGTAGTGTGGGTAGTTATTTTTTTTATTTTTTTTATTGCTCTGGTGTGTAAGCGTAAGCGCATATTAAGTTTTTTTTCACGTATAGTACATTTCGAATATATAAGGACTGACGAAATACCAAACACATGTTATAACGTCAATAAATAAGCAATACATTTGCTTTATGTTAGTTTGTTCACCAAAGACTTTGTAATGTCTTTGTTCATGAAATAATTAATAATAAAGTTTTATTTTACCGATCATTTTATCAACTTCAAAGCTGCTTTGTCATATGTCTTACCAGATTTTTCTCTGTTTTAGCTTTTAACTGACATTCGAACTCAAACCAAAGTGAACTTTAGCTGTGTTTATTTTTGGCGTTCATGATGGGCACAATTTTGGTCGGAATGTATTTATCTAGTGTAACAACATGAACATTTACGAGACTTACCAATGACAGAATTAACATAAAACTAGCATAATTTCTTACACGTCTTTTTATACTCCTTTTTTTATAAATTTGGTGTCTTAATAAGATACTTGTAAGCCGTAGATATGTACATCCTTTGTTTTGTTTTGTTCAGAGTTACTATCAAACCGAGGTTTTGACCAATTTTTATATGCCATGAAATAATGACGAAATTTTTCGCCAATCTAGTAGGCCAACATGATTTCATCGAATATTAGCAATTCCTAAAACTAGGTTAACTCATAATTGTATTACCAGCGTTGTCTAGTCTATATCATATATTATTTATTCCTGTGAAATTATTGCAAATCAATATTGTATTTGCGTCATAAAGCGCCAAGTATGCAGACTATTGGAAAATAACCATTAATATTTATGTATTAAATATAAATATTGTGTGAACATTTATTATTTGCGACGCTCATACACACAAACACAATATTTGGTTCTGCGACATTATGAGTAAACGTTTCGGTATCGGAGTAGTTCTAAGACAAATCTGTGTAAATGTAATATTATTAAAGTTATCATTGTTTAACATACGACGAGTGAAGAACATATGCAAATAACATTTAAACAAACAAAACAATAATAATTGCATTTGTGAAGACAACATCTGTCTTTCCGAGAATGCTTTTTTTATTATACTTTGCTGATGTCATTATTGTATTTGTTTTCGCAAAATAAACCAAGCTAGTAAATACAAAATAAAACAAATAAAACAATTCACAAAATGCTTATATATAAGATAATATATGTATCCATTTGTTAAGACGGAAATCCCAGAGGTGATGGTAAATTTATTTTAATGACAGTTTATAATTTACCGGATTGTATTTAAAACACTTTTACATGTTATAGACACTTAAACATTCATTGTTATGTAGGTGAATGAGGTGAGGCTATGAAATGTGCAGATAAGATAAAACTAATCCGTGACACAGTCAGTAAAATAATTTAAGTACATAGCTGCTATCGCAGCAGGTTTTCATTTACTAACAACGAAAAGCCTTACGTCTTGCAGATTTTTAAAAGATATGTATTGTTTATATTTTTGATGCGGCTTACTTCATCTCGAATATTTGAATAGGTTAACTAATTCTAAGAGGAATGTTCTTTTAGTACATATGTTTTTTATCTTAGTATGGTTACCCGGGGTAGTTTTGTGTTCAATTAAACATTTCACACTGTTAACGATTAAGGATCACCGACAGTAATTCGTGTGTCGTCCTTTTAGCTTCTTTTGAAACGTCAATTTGATGACCTTCTCATAAATTATCCATGGGTGACAATCATTCAAATTTGATTTCAATCGTTTCAACCTATGATTGTCACCTGAGCCTTAACTTACCTATTCTACAATCGAAATATTTGGTCTTTTAATATATGGTATATAACGTCGCATACAAGAAGTTGCTCTCTACAAAATCTGTTAAAATCAGTAGAAGTACTAGAAGTAGTAGTAGTAGTAGTAGTAGTAGTAGTAGTAGTAGTAGTAGCAGTAGCAGTAGCAGTAGCAGTAGCAGTCGTAGTAGTAGAAGAAGCAATAGTATGTTTATGCAAAATATACTTAAACAGGGCGTAACATTGACAAAGAAAAATACGATTGTGCACTTACATTTCAGGATGAACATACCTCCTTGGTGACATCTAGTGTTATGACATGCATCGGTTATGGGTGGAAGATGAGAAAGAAACGAAGTGAGATGTACAGAAAGTTTGATAAGACCTTTTCTTATTTGAACTACTTTGGTTTGGTAACAATATATACATCGGGAAGCAAGTCAGAGGGATTAACAAGCGTGTTCGAAAATGACATAGACTTGATGTGCTGCCTTACTCGTGCAATATGCGTTGAAAATGACATCGACACGAGCGACATATCAAGCGATAAAGCTGTGTTGATCATGGAAACATGTTATTGTTATCCTGGGTACTGTAGACTGGTACTAGATAAAGATGATGATGGACTATTTATTTATTTTCTCTCCAAAGCCATGTTTGGTGATGAAACAGGTCGACTTATGCTGTCAAGTGATTTATTTGTAATTGAATCATCAAAGTGGAGTTTATATTTGGAACAACCATTTAAAATGCGCCACGAGCGTGCAGGTCCTTCGACGCCTTATTCCTTTAGCAGTATGAACTTTGACCGTGTTATGGCACTGCCCTGTCACTGCCCTAGCATTCTCAAAAGATGGGCTGAAAGGCCTCGCCAATGGCCGCCGCAGGAGATTATTCAGAAAGTGGTATCATTGGGAGGATTTGCAACGCCCGTGGGATTTAAAGGGAGTGAACATCATCATATTGAATGGAGAATATGCTTCAACACAGCGGAGACAGAACTGATTAACAATTGGAATGACATCCAGGCTAAACTATATGTGCTTCTAAAAATGGTCGTGAAAGATATTCTTAAACCACGTGGGAAAGAAATTACATCGTATACGGTAAAGAACATTGTATTATGGCTGGCAGAGAAGACTCCTCAAGAATCGTTTCACTCCAGAAGTTTGCTTCACTGGTTTAAAGATGGTCTGGGAGAACTAAGAACGACAATCGCCACGAACACGCTTGCATATTATATGATACCAGAGCGCAATCTGATGGCTGCAAGCGGGCTAGAAGATGAACAGCAGCGTGTGTGGATTGAGACACTGACGGAGACAATGAATGAAGGACCTTTGGCAATTCTTAGATTGAAGAAGATACGGCAAGCTATTTTGTCGTATCCTGAGCAACTTTTGTGGTACAGCAAAATGCGAACGGAACTCGAACTACTTATGTTGATGGTTTTTGGCGGCATCGTTGAATATGTTAAGAAACCATGGGCAAAAAATAATGAAATAAAAACTCGTACTGAAATTTTGATGCGTTTCCTTGAGATAGTGACAGAAATACACCAGCGTCTAAACAACGAGGGATTTTGGTTTTATGAGGAGGAGGATTTAGTTCGCAGAATGTTGATGTAATGTCAGATGTGACGACTTCGTCATATTTTCTAGATTACATAAACATTACTAAAACATCTTTACATGATGTCTTTTTATGATTGTTTCCTTGTTGTTGTGTTGGTTTTGACCATACTTGTGTTGCAATGCAATGACTTAAAATGTTCTGACTTGTTCTGGTTTGTTTGCAAGGTGTAATTTTATAATAAGTTGTGCAAATTACATCAATTAAAGTATATTTAATGTGTAAACATACATATTATTTGCCTAAGTGCACTTCAAACTGGATATACAAGATTTTGTTTTATATGACACTGTTCATGTCTGTGTAGAAAATGTGTTACCTGATGATTATGTACAAGATGTTAACTTACTAAGAATTAACCTAGATAAAACTGTAAATGAGTATGGGAAGATATTATTAGATTTTTGTAAAATGTCAGAATTAAGACAATTGAATGGAAGACTAGGTTCGGATATAAATATAGGAAAACACACATTTGTAAGTTCACAAGGTTGTAGCACAATAATTATTGTTCTCTGTAAAAATGATATGTTTCCATTGATTCATAAGTTTTAAGTTTTAGATCCTTACATTTTATCGGATCACTGTGTAGTAAAATTAAGTATTAAATGTAAAACTGAGATAGAGACATATCCTTATAGAAATAGCCATATGGAAAATGATGCCACACAATTATCATACATTTATAAATGGGATAATGAAAGGAACATGGATTATATAAATGCATTACATTGTGAAAGTGTAATAAATTCTTTTGAAACTATAAGTGGTTGAATTGATCAAACTCTTAACAGAGATCCGTTAGATAGTTATTTAACCAAATTGTGTGATGTAGTTGAACATATAAGTTCCCCATTATTCAAAAAAGCTAGTTGACAATACAAATATTGTTGATAAAAATACTTGTAATGCTGCATTTGTTGACAATTAATGTAAATAATTATGTAAGAAAATGTCATTATATAAATCTTAATATGTACAGGCATTACCCCTCAGAGGCATATAGACAAAGCATGGCAGAATCTAGGAGTCTTTATAAAAGTACAATTAGAAAAAATAAATATGCATATGATATAAATCAAACAATGAAATTAGAAAATGCAAGACTTACAAATGCAAAACTTTACTGGAAAATGTTAAAGAATAATACAAGCAAAGACAATAAGTTAGATATAAGTAGAAGGGAGTTTTTAAACTATTTTAAATCAATTAATGATCCTTACTATAGATTTTATCAAGCGGAAGAAAATGTTTTGTTTTATCAGGACCGGTACTTAAATTGAGAATTAAATATAATGTTTAAAGAGTTAAATGTAGCATTTACTAATCAAGAAGTTATAAGTGCTTGTAAGCAAATACATAATGGTAAATCATGTGGCCCTGATTATCTGCTGAATGAGTTTGTTAAATTTGGAATTAGTAGTAAGTTGTTTTAAAGAGTGTTTGTACTTTGCTAAATAAACTGTTTGAATACGGACATTGTCCTAAAGGGTGTTATGGTGGCTTTATTGTTCCTTAACATACAAAAGGTGACAATTAGGATGTAAATTATTACAGAGGGATAACATTATTAAGTACTTATTCTCTAAGGTCATTAACAATAGGCTTAACAATTGGGTTGAAAACTATCATGTCTTCATGAAGTCGCAGGAAGGTTTTAGGCAAAATATGGGAACTGTTGATAACATTTTTGTATTACATCGTTTTTATTAATTATTTATTAAGCAAACACAAAAGATTATATGCCATATTTGTTGATTTCACCAAAGCGTTCGCTTTTTGGTGCGGGGTATCATTTGGTTATTACTGTTGAAGCTAGGCGTTAGTGGAAAAATGCTTAATATCATCAAATCTATGTATAAAAATGTGTAATTAAGAATAAAATTAGTTAACACAATAAGAAATGAGGATTTTTAGGTGTAAGGCAAGAGGAATCATTATCACCGTTCCATTTGTCTATTTATTTGAATGACTTAGAAGAACATTATATGTTTAATTGTTTTAAAGGGACGTGTTCACAGATTTTGGCATGTTTTGAAGTTTGTCATTAAATGATGATGACTATAAACATCAGAACTAAAGAGCCTTCAATATTAATAATGTTGTTGAAATATTTGGAGTCTGATAGTCAATCACTTATAAACTGGTTCTCTGACAATCACATGCAAGCCAATCCTGACAAATTTCAGGCAATTGCCATTGGTAAAAAGACAAAAGATCAAAATTTTCATTTTAATTTGAATGGCAGTACAATCCCATGTGATGCATCTGTTAAACGTTTAGGGGTCACTTTTGACTTTAAACTTAAATTTGATAAACATATATCCCGTATCTTTAAGAATGCATCAAGACAGCTTAACGTACTCAAAAGGATCGGATAAAATTATGTAAACTAGGAAAGTTAAATATATATTACTCATTCATTCTATCAAATTTCAACTACTGCCCACTTACTTGGCATTTCTGCGGGGAAGTATATACTAAAAAACTTGGGAAATTCAGGAAAGAGCATTAAGGTGTATATATGATGACTTCAATTCAGACTATGAGACTCTCTTAACTAAATCTAAATTAACTTATCTAAAACTAAGAAGAATTAGATCAATGACACTAGAAATTCATAAACTTATTCATAAACAAGGACCAACTTATTTACATGACTTAGTTACTCTAAAATCCCATTCTTTCAATTTTAGGTATAAAAATATAGCTACCATCCCACATGTAAGAGCTACTAGTTATGGCAGCAACTCTTTTCGTTGCTATGCACCCAAACTCTGGAACTTCCTCCCTCAACATCTGAGAGAGGATGTTAACTACGACCGCATTAAAAGCCTGATTGGGTCATGGAACGGAGAGATTTGCTCATGTACTTTTTGCCAATAAACCTCTGTGGTCTCAATCTAGTCCTAGACCTCTTCTGATGTATGTCTTGCATGTATTTTATATTGTATTTATAATGTATTTATTTTGCATTTATTCCTGCAGTTGCAAGTCATAGCATGAGTTATGTCAACATTAGTTATAAATCCTTTGTTTTTGCATGGAGTTATCCTTACTTCGTATAATTTGCTATATTTGTTCAAACTATGTTGCCTCTTTGTGACATGTATGATGTGATGTTGTTTTTTTATGGTGTGAAACCTGCTGATCAGTTCCCGTCAAATCTGAGTTGAGGTGATAAGTTCTTTAAACTTATTTTAAGCGTCGCACTTTTGTGTTCTTTTTTCTATGTCAGTTGTTTACCCTTTTTCTTTGTATGGCAGTTTTAAGACCCTGTAAGGGTCAGGATCAGCAGCTTTTACACAACTTTTAAATAAACTAATTTATTACTTACTTTTTAGGCTTCTATTGATTTTTTAGTATAATCTTTTATGTATGTTTCTCATTGTGATTCTACAATGTGATTCATAAATTTACTTATAATCTGCATTTCCATGTAATTTCTTAACTTTGTGTTCCTATGCTTATTTGTTTTATTGTTATGTTTGTGTTTTTTTATTAAGTCGGTCAAAAGCTATTCATAGCTTATGTTGTATAATGTATATATGATACCGACAAAAAATAAATATTGACTTTGACTTTCGACTTGTATTTAAACAAGAATACAAGTAAAAAAAAAAGAAACAAAAAAGAGAAAAAAAAGGTTAACCACACCAGGGCTCGAACCACTGACCCATGGGTTAAAAGTCAATCGTCGAAATCACTCAGTCATCCGTCTTCACGTGTGTATATGTGTAATTCAGAGTTTATGTTCGGATCGTAGTTGAGTCATTATGTGCGGACCTTACCATCTGTCTTTACATGGGTTGCCATTTATTTTGTACTTTGTATAACTATCCACGTGTTGTTACAAAATATAACGTTAACACAAGAAATCGATATTTTTAGATCGTTTCGCGTCTGAGACGCTTTATAATTTTATCAATTTCTAACGATAATTTTTCGTAAACGAACGTATATTTACAGTATGAGTCTAGCATTGGTGTTATTTCGCACACGGATGAACATTGTTAATTTATTTCTTGAATCTGACACAAACAGTTGAAAAATTCTAATTTTGATAAACTGTGAACAAGTCCCTTTAAAGGAATTCATATTGGTATGCTAAAATTATTTTTGCTGTTATATGCAGATGACATTACAATTTTGGCAGAATCAGAGGAAGAACAAATTAAAGGTTTGTCTTTGTTGTTGGAATATTGTGAGGTGGTTATTATGTGTTAAATAAAACAAGGGTTATGGTTTTTTAAAAGGGGGGACAACTTAGGAGGGATATTGATTTTTTGTACAAAAATCGAGCATCAGAAATTGTTTAATCATTAGATACTTAGGATATTCATTTACTATAGGAGGATCGTTTTCAATTGCTTGTGAAACCCTTACAGGACAAGCATCGAAGGCTGTTTTTTTAAGCTTAACTCAAAAATCCAACAATTTAAATACATTCCAAATTAGAGTTGTTTGATCAGCTTGTTTTACAAATTTTAAATTATGGGTAAGAAATATGGGGCTTAACTGAGTCAACGGCAATTGAAAGAGTCCACCTACATTTTTGCAAAAAACTACTATCACAGAATAATTTTGTATATTGGGAACTTGGAAGAACATCCTTGAAAACTAAAAGAGCCATGAATCTAAATAAGGTATTGGTTGAAAATTATTTAGTTAGAAGATCACAAGTATGTCAAGCGCATTTATAGCCACATGTGTGAGATTTTAATAAGAAAACCGAACACACATTATTAGGCATAAAACAGCATATTGCAAATTTATAGCCTATATCCTTTTTATCCTACAGCTAAATGATTGTATAGAACATAATAGGACTCATACAGAAAAGATAAGGTTTATCCCACACCTATGTTTATCCCACACCTAGAACATGTACATAGGGACTACTGTTTTGGCCTTTCGCCTCTGGTTAAAGGTCAGATGCAGTTTAGACTTGTAGACAATTTAACTCGTTAACATGTATCATATTTAATAAGCATTATATTGAATTTTTATCAATGACAATAATCATAAGAATAAAATAAATAAATCGATATTACACACTGATGAACTGTCGTCTGCTTCAAATAAATATTGAAGAAGTGAAAATTCTAAACAGAAGAATACATTTTATGGGATGATATTATGCAAAACGACATGGTAGATGACTTTCTTAAAACTACAAACAAAACAGCGAACGGGAAAAAGGAATAAAACGGAACGATAGAATCGCAAACTGCAAATCAAATTGTTCAAGAGGTATCATTTGAAGATTTTCTTAAATTGTACGGATTCGATGCAAGAGCTCTAGATGATACGTTTAAAAATGTAACTTCTAATGAAGTAGTCAGCATTCCGATTCCTGAACTAAATGAAGAATTTGAGGACATTGACATTTACACGGTTAAAAAACGTACTTTAGAACAAGAAAACAAAGCAACATTGAAAAAAAAGGATGTTGAACAATTTAAACGATTCCTAAAATTAATAGGTGAGAGCAGATAACTGCATGTACTTGATGTTGATATTTTAAATATGTGGCAAATTTCATTCTTTCATGCAAGACAAAGTCATGAACAGATTACGAACCCTCTAGTATTAGAAACATCATGTCAATCATAGATAGGGAACTAAAACACAACACATATCCGTATCTGATCATGTCGAACACTGGCCCCGAGTTCAGTCTATCAAGGGATACATTCGCAGCAATGTCCACCAAGGTCAAACAGTCTTAAGAGACAAGGCAAAAGTAAAAACCCGTAAGCTGCTTTTCCATTGACTGACGACGAGATTGAGGCTTTATACCAGAAACAGATTCTTTGTTTGTTTGTGTGATTTATAATCGTTTAGCCATTTCTTTTGAGTTTTCTACAATGCCTGAAAAAAAAGTAAGATTATTCTGAACAAATAGTAAATATATAACACGGCATAGTACATTTATTACACAAGGTAGAGCACAAAGTTTTATTTTAACAAGGAGGATTTTGTCAACCAGGTCCATTCTACATTGCGCCTAGGACCCGGGCTTTGACATGGCCAGATTGCAATTGGTTTATTATGCATAGGGTCGGCCTCAATAAACAAGGGCATATGGCTGAGCAGTAAGAGTTGGACCGTAAGCGCATGACTAACCACTCTGTTCGCAAGCGAATGGTCCAAATGCTCAGGGACGAAAACGTTGCACCTACTGACATAATGCATTTCACAGGCCACAAAAACATCCAATCTGTATTGAATTACAGTGCGATTTTTGAATCAACACAGCAACCCGGATCACACATCCTGTCTAAGAAACGACGGTGTCCAGTCACTGCAACTGTGACGTCCCCACCATCACCATCAAGGATTGAAAATCAACATCCGAACCCAGGCCCGTCAATATTCCGAACATTGATGTTCATTCTTTCCCCACCCACTCGGAACAGAATCACGTGCCCGTCTCAACTTCGATGAATCTCCTTCATAGTTGGCCTTAAATGTCCTGAAATTTGACATCTGATGGCATTTCTAAGGCCTGGCTTCTTTTTATGTTATAATGATTGCAAATACATTTTTAAAAAATCTGGAGGGGAAATTACCCTCTGGGATGCTTGACGACCCTAAAATTAGGTAATAAGGTCAATGAGTACATTTTGCTTTAAAAATTGACGTAACATTGCGAAAATTGTAAAATATCAGATACTATTACTGATTTTACCTTTGAACTGACTTATATTTGATACTTGAAGGGTTATCTCATTTTTAAACTGATTTTGGCTTTTCATAAGTAGGTGAAAGGTCATCAAGTGCACTTTTATAACCCGTATAGAACGTAAATTGCAGTGTCTGTTAAAACCAACCAAAGAATCATGTATAATATATTTGTAAGTAATTTTTCATTGAGAGATGGATACTTTGGTGATGAAAAGAGTATTTCTCAGTTTTATCTTAAGTAAAATGTTCCTAACTTTGTAAATTACGTTACCTAAATTAAAAGAAAACAATGGTCATTTTTAGCTATTAATACTTATTGCGTTTTATAATATAACAACTTTTTTATAATAAGAACCAACATTATTTCTAAATTATCCTATCAATACAATTACGATACTTTAAACAATGAAAGTATAGTTACAAGTAAGCATGTGTGATCTACGTTACAGTCTAAATATATATATTGTTTTATATGCATATTATGCTAAATATTATTTTAAATAAAATATTCCAGCTCAAATAGTATACTCCAATAAAGTTCTTAATACTGTACGTTCTATTATGTCATATTCATGCAAGATAAGTTATTTTTACTTCACCAAATTTGTATTAATTGTAATAGAATTGAATAATGTAAAACAGAAATTATTTTACCAAAAAAACAGTGATCTATCTAGTAATATATTTCAAAACCTTGAAGTACCGTTTACAAAATAAAACAAATGTTCATCTGACTTCAATGCACCATTATGACCTTAGAGACCTGGATAATGCATAATTGAGTGGCAGAAAAGTGTGATGAACATTACAACTTGGGGCACATTTCACGGCAAAAAGATTTTGACATATATGGGGCATTGCGTTTTGTTGCTTTAGGGTATCCATAGCAACAGGTTATGAATAAATTATTCAATTTACGAAATTGATGGTTGCTGCAATTTGCAGTGCTCGGATTGGAAAACAACGGTTTTTGAAATATTAAAGTTTGAGTTGTGTAGATGTGAAAATGAATGTGTCATATACATTATTGAATGCATTGGCAAGAGTTTATTACAAAGTAATTAAAGGATGAAGTCATATATTAAGGACCTCATGCAATAATAAAATTTCTATACTTCTTGTGCAGCTGAGGTTTTACTTTGTGTATATTTAAATCAGTTAATACAATTACATGGAGATTTGCATGGTGTGAAAGGCTATTGTTTGAAAAGGAATAGCTATCAAATATCTATCAAGAAAAGAATGATAAAATCATTGAAAAAAAATCAAATGTTTCAAGTGTTTGTAAGGACAAAATGCAGAAATGTAAATGAAGGAGAGACACATAGAGGACTGCTTACTATTTCTGAGCAAAGTTGCAGTAAAAGAAAATAAGCAAACATATATTCCATTATGTGAAACATTTTGAAAGTTAAAACATTGTAGCATTAACATTTTATTACGACAACTTTGTGTGAAAATATATTATTTTAAAGGTGCTTTGACAAAAATGCTTCGACTAAATGACAATTAAATTAAGATCCTAATGATAATCTCGTGTACTGAAAAAATAAAATCATAAACATTTTATTTACGACTATGGATTAAGCACAGTGGAATATGATATACAGTGGCATAGTGAGTACCCAAATGTGACAGTTATGGGTGAATATTTTTGTTATTGATTTGCTCTATGAAAGAAGACAACAAAATGAGGTTAATAAATATGTAGTTATGTTTTATTGGAAAATGAAGACAGTGGGGCTTTGAACTGACATTTGCTATTATATTATAAGATATCATAGTTTCTTTATTGATGTGGAATAAGAACAAGGGTGAAATAATACCATGTGAACATGTCTACACACTCAAGACCTTACATAGATGGACAGCTTATTGGAAAAGTAATAAACTTTTGTATATTGTTAACTCATTCATTTCACAAGTTGATTTCCAAATTACAGTGAAATATTGCTGAAATAAGAGTGCTTATTCAGAAGCATATAAAGATAAACCTGTGCTGTAACATTATATTTGGTATAGTTTTATTACAATTTAGTGCTTGAATTTGTCTACATAGGCACACAACAACAATGGCTTTACCTGATATGTTGAGTGTATGCTTTGCAACAGTAGATATTCCAAAAATGACATTGCAAACATCCGTAGAAGCAGGACCGGAAGTGAAATGTGATTAGCCTCCTGGGGATGAGTACAGAATTAACTTGGAAATGATTAGAAGTATAAAGTTTCCTGGATGGCTTGTAGTCAATAAGGAAGAGAAAGCATGTGCAGAAACTGAGTGGGTGAGATATGAAGTGATGGATGCAAATTTAGAAAGTATGGATCACCACAAACATGGCACAAGTGAGTCAGTTAAAGAGTTTGAAGATTTGGATGAAGATATCTCGATGTGATTGCTTCTCTAGAGTAAGTGGTGATTGCTTCTCTAGAGTAAGTGGTGGAAAATGCTAATACTGGCACGTGTGAATATGATGATGATGTCTTTGATGAAGAATTTGAATATGTTGATATGAAAGATGAGTTTGGAAGCATTTCAAGTAAACAAACAGAATGGGAGGAATTGAAAGAAGATGACAATGTTGAATCAAGCAATTACAACATGTGTAGCAATATCAAAGTTTCTGAAATAATATCACAGATTGAATATACACAAACTGATGCCAGTCAAGGTGGCAATGAAAGAAAGTTGGAGGAAATTAGTAGAAGTAGAAGTAGTAGTAGTAGTAGTAGTAGTAGTAGTAGTAGTAGTAGTAGAAGAAGTAGTAGTAGAAGTAGTAGTTGTAGTAGTAGTAGTAGAAATAGTAGTAGTAGTAGAAGTAGTAGTAGTAGTAATAGTAGTAGTAGTAGTAGTAGTAGTAGTAGTAGTAGTAGTAGTAGTAGTAGTAGTAGTAGTAGTAGTAGTAGTAGTAGTAGTAGTAGTAGTAGTAGTAGTAGTAGTAGNAAAAATAATATTTATCATGGTTTTGTTGAAAACACCTTAAGACTCTATTATTGAGATACCATAATTATATCGGCGAATATCTTCATTTAACATCTGGTCTAAATACAATTCCAGTTCACCTAGTTCACCCGATAGCGTCATTATTATATAACGATCGCTGTACTGGCCGCGAACTCACCCTGAAACCTTGCGGCTTTGAATGCAATGCTTAAAGTGAGGTTACGATTCCACTGCTGGAACGACGGCTTGTTTAAAACTTTATACTTTTACATATTTATGTCCAATTTCGACAACAATTTAAAATGGTTTGGCCAGAACTAATATCAGGATATCGAAAAACGATAATTTTATGAACTAAAATATACTAGTACACAGACAGCAATATGGTAGTAATAACTAAATATGAGAACATAGCCTTTAAGTACAAACGCTCTGGCGCTGACAATCCTCTGAATATAAAGGGGCACACACAAACTGTATTGATGTCAAAAGTTGAGTGTAAAACTGTTCTATCCATCGAGACTTACCATTAGAGATACAATTGTTTCATGCTGAACACGCAGCAAACCAGCGTATCATGCTATACTACAAAGACGCGGTCATGTTTCCAATGTTCTGGTGGATTATGCTCAAATCAGCCAATGGAATAAATGAAGGTCTTTTCCGCGGGAAATTTTATTTGAATTCTATTGGACAGTTACAAAGGTCAGGTTAAGGTGAAAACCTAGGTTATTCAGATACGCCGAAAAACTTCGTAGTGCATTTAAACATCGGTGTTGCATTTTCTAAAATTGTGGAAACTTTTTCTCTGCATTAAAAGCAAGTCGTTTACGCTGTATCTACATCGTTACGGTCGTTGAGATAGGTCAGTATAGATCTGAGACATTTACAGTTATTGCATACACCTTAATGTGGGGACGCGTGTATTCGGCTGCCTGAGCGCTGATTGGCTGATATGATTACCAAGAATGTGATCGACAGCTGGCATCATGTCTTTCATGTTAGGCAAGTCGGGTTATTGTCTGTCGCATTACACAAGCGTGAATGTGATTTACAAAGAAGTCACACAATCTTGACAAAACTGGATTTACTTATGAATGTCGTATTATACACAAAATTTAAATGCGTGAACAAAATTAGTGTCCACGGCCGACTTCAGTATAGCAATAACTAGTATATTAGAAGTTCTGCGCACGTAAATAGGGCTATAGTATGTATTGTTCCGTAATTATATTAAGTATTATACTAATTGAATGTACATAGAATGGCAATTAACAGTTGGTATCTAAACTTAATTTAATATAACACAATATGTTTCTAGCCTAAATTTGTATAAATTTTATAAGTTTAAGTAAATTTTCTTTTCCAATATTCAGATGGATATCAAATTGTAAATTGCGACTTCATTCTCAAATTCAAATAGCTTATTGATGCAAACACCTTAGTTTGTTTCATCGTGTTTTATATTTTGTGTTTAATTATTTTTCTTCTACGTAGAGTTAATTAATTTGATGAATTATTCAACAGCCTGCTAAAACAGATGAGCCGACCACACCGTGTCCATCGATCATGTCAATTTCTCCAGTGGAATTCCTTGATCCGTGCATGTCTTTGGTCCCAGAAGATTTGATATGATGATTAAGAATGACATGGGATGATATACTTGAAATACAACACCAAATACAATGTTACAAATCACTCCCGGGGGTATTCGTTGACACAGAATAACTAAGAAGCTAAGAAGTGTCAAACACATGTACTAGATGAGTTTATAATTTGTTTTCAAATATATCTCTGTTTGAAAATCTTTTTAACAGTGGGCAATATTTTTGAACAGTAAAACGTGTGAACGATAAAAATGTTTAGCCGACCCATTTAACCGATTATTTTGAAAACAAACAACCATGTATTTACCTCATCCAAAGGTAAACAGAGTAAATACAACTACGTGGTACCGAAATCTGTAAGATAAATACATTATAATATATCGGTAAATTCAAAATCATTGTAAATAAAAAAAATAGTTTACATAATTTAATATGCACAGTTAATTACAAGGTTCAATTATTTTGTTGAATTGTTCTATGCTTCCAAAAATAAATCATAGGTAATTAAATGATAAATAAGTCACGTAAGCAATTAAGTTGCTGAAACAGAAGATCTTGCCAATCCATCAAGTGATTTATAAGATTTATATTTGTGATTTATATTAAACGATATATGCGTGTCCTGAATCCCTAGACAATTCGATGATTTAGTATGACATGGGCTGATAGAATTAATTAATAAACACAAACTGTGACATATCAAGCTTAACGGGGAACACTATACAGATCACTCTCGACTGTATGACTTGAAACAGACTTTCAACAATTGTCAAAAATTCAATTGATAAAACAATGCCTCAAAAGATGTAATGCAAGTTTGTCTGTAAAACAACTTTTAAACGTGTTATCGATTATATAATTGGCAATATATTAAAGAAACGTTTTAATATTAAACTCTATCGACTTTGAAAAAATACAATGTGTTTTTTATTCAGTTTTTGATTAATTTTTTTGCAAGTAAAATAATATAGAACAGAACACACAGTTTATTTAGAATTTATAATATGTACATCGTATAAATATATAACAATTAATTTTGTTTATTTGTATAATAACCAATTGTCAAGAAAAAAGCTTAACAAAAAAGTACAATTTCAAGGCGGTAAATATAAACTTTCCTTTTATATCAATTTTTCATATATATGACAAGTTAGTTTCCCACCTTTCCATATGCTTCGGTAACATAGATTATTGAATCTAATTGTTTACTTATTAATGTGTTTAACGCTTAATGTAAGGTCGTTGTTTGTTATCTTAACTATTTTACGCGGTTTTACCACATTTGAGCAAAATCACGACAGTAAGGACCAAGTACAATATCTAGTTAATATCCTTTAGTTATGTATATATAAACACAACACAATCTTCATTATGTTATCATGGCTATGTTTTTATGTTACAAAATATAATTACAGCAAGCAACATATGCTATGTGCAAATATAAAACAGTACGAACATAGATATATGGTTGTAGAAGACAGTATTCGAATCATTCGGGAATACACTTGCACTGTAAATAGGCATTAACTGATACAAATGTCAGGGAGTCCCCTTGTATTACACAAACTAAGTCAAACAAACGTGTACGCGATATCATTACTATGTAGCAATTGAATCTGGAATAGAACACATAGAAACTATGTTTTGTACTACATACAGTTCAATAGAGAATGAAATCAATTTATATAAAGGTTACGCTTTCATATGGTCAGAAGTTACCCGACCCAGTGTTTCCCAAGTTTTCTCTACTAATTACTTGGGTTCACTACATATGCAAAGTTGAATGAAATAAGCCACGATCAATTTACTTTACAACTCATACAATTATCTTTAATGATTGTTTTGTCAATTAACAACGTGATTTTTCATCATAGTTCCATTATCAAAAGTGGCTATGCTGCGATCGTTAAATATACTTTGAATTATAAACTCAGAATTGGAAATATATGTAAATAAACAAAAATAAGTTACGTCAACTGTGAACTCATGATAAATTTAAGAAATTTTGAATATTTGAACAACTGAATAGTATAATTCCAATAAACCACAATCCAATCTTCGTCATCATCAGCCTCGTTCTAAATTCATTTTATAAGTTTCACATTTTTTTTTTGGAAAATCGGCAATACGCCTTTGACCATTTTAATACAAGTTAACACATTATAGTATAAGTGCACCAGTACATTACACAAACAAACATGTTAATAACATAAATAACCACGAAAAGTGTTACATGTTATAGTTATCAAGGGGTACGCATCTCCTACAGAACTCTGTATTGGAAATGTAAAAAGGGGTCTATCGACTTAAGATATAGAGTTCTACTCGTAGAATCATTGCGCATCGGGCGTTGTTACAGTGCTATTACTGAAATGTGCAGTCAATTAAAACTGCAGTATAAAATGTAAAGTATATCATTAAATTTGCAAACATAATAACCTCTTAGCAACATTTTAAAATATCTCATTACTATTTGTGATTTATGACATAGGCATGTGTATTCAAACATGCACTAATAAAAAGATTTGCAATCATGATTTGGTCTAATTTTAATTTGTTTATGTGTGTTTCCCTCGTTCGATGCACCTGGATATAATACTTGAACTTGCTAATTTGAGCCTGATCAAAGCTATTTCATATGTGAAATGCATTTATAGAATTAAACATCTCAAGCATTACGTAATGAATGAAGTTATATTTGATAACATTAACAAACCGAGGTTTTTCGTCGGGTGGGTGCAGCTGTCTCAGACGTGTAAGGCGAAATTGAATAATTTCTCTGTTAACGTATGCGTGAACTTGTTCGGATAAAACTGTTTTAAGAAGTTTAATGTTAAAGCTCTCTCAATATATCTAAAATGTTTATAATAGAAGAAAATATCCGGTACTTCAATAGGTATTCTATTTATATACAGCTGTTTTAAGAAAATTTTGATAAATGATGGAGAATACGAATTCAAGTTGTAAGTAAGTTATATAAGGAGTTTTATTTACGCGTATCGCTTGGTATAAAGATCATGAGAACCTATACGTACATTGCCCCGTTCCGAACTTTCCCACAGCGTGCATACAAAGCTTCATAAAAAAATAGTTGGACTTAGTTGAAAGCAAGTAGATCAACATACAAACAAAACATCAACACGAAATGGAATTATAACTCTATGGTAAAGGTAATTTAATTCGATTCACTGTTTTATTTGATAAAATTACTATTTACCGGGTAAAACAATCAGCACGGTACGTTAAACACAGCGTTGGTGATACCTTTATCCGTCAAAGAAGGCTTTAATTAAGTACAGATCATTAATAGTGTGTCCTTATAAATTCGTTTTTCTGTTCGTATATCTTTTGCTCGCTTTCCATACAAGTCTTTCAGTTATACCATGTTAAATTGTGTCGATAATAAAGCACGTATAACACATCCGTGTTGTACATACCCGTCACACTTGATTCCATGGCTGACTGAAACAGAAGGAGAGGCCCGAATTCATGGTTGATTTATTGCTATGTCTTTTTTTAAGATCATTGGTCGTACTATTTTGATGATGTATATGCAATTCTATAGAAACCGAGTGTTACGTGAATAAGAAATGCAAAGTATATATTAAGATAGTGAGCAAAACAACATAAGAATCGTTCAAACTAGGAAATGCAGTACAATTTCTTTTCATCTACTCTGGGTAAAATTGTGTTCTTCAATAACTGAGCTGTGGAGGTTTCGAGCAAGGACTACATTTTTTTCATGTTTAATTACTTGGTAATTAAGAGATTACCCGAAGGGTCCTAATGAAATCCATTTTGTGCTACAAACGCCGATAATCAAACAATTATAAATACTTGGCCGCGCACAACTTTTTTCTGCGCATTGTCTTCGGAAAGCTGTCATAATTAGACCTTACAGATGAAATAATGTACTATAAATTGAGTTAAGTTTGTACGACAAACACGAAAGTAACTTCTTATCCTCTTGAACCCGAGACAGAGTTATATGTTAACTGAAAGTCGGTCGGTTTGCCTTTCTTTGGTTTGTCTGTCTGCACGTTCGCACAATTTGCGTTACTTCGTTTGTTCGCTCAAGCTTGTTCGTTCCTATTTCGTTAATTATTCTTTTAATTGGTCTATAATTGTATCCCTGTATTTTTATCACGTTGTCATACATTATGTATCTTTTTGAAGTGTTCGTTTTTCTGACAACTATAAAGTCGCAAGCCTAAGCGATATATATTGATATTCAACCTATGATATGGATATTATGACTAACGTTTATGAGTAAGTGTTAATGCCCTCATTTAATTTATACATATTTCTCCCAGAACATAATTGCTGATCGTAAAGATTTAAGCAATCTGTAAACGATAATAACCTAGCTGGAGTATGAGAACGATGATATTGCTGTTAATAAATAAGGGCGTAATAGAGCAGCTTAGTTGTTCATAAAGAAGTTGGTTCCAAATGTCAAGAATGTATTTAGGACGTTTATTGGAGATTGATAGTTTGTTAGCTTCGAACGAACTGTGTTATGAATGACAAACATTTATATGTTAGGTTCAGAAATAGTCGCGCGAAATGTTTGAGCAATAACTCACAAACGTACATATGAGAAGGATTATCCAAAACGCCTTATTCCTGGTGCTGCACCTACAACTGGTTGAACCCAGTACTTTCTTTTTTGTGAAAAGTAAAGCCCCTAAATTCAACTACAAGTTCTTTCATCATAGATGATAATAAAATGTATAATAAATAAATGACATGTTCTAGTGTTTAAGAGAGAATCCATTACTACACAATACTCTCATTCGAGGGTGCTCGGCAATTTTAATAACGTTGAATTCTAGAATGTACCACCTATGCGAATTATTTGCAGACTATGAGAAACCGTGATATTGCTGTAAATAAATGAGGGCGCAATAGACCAGCTTAATCGTTCACAATGAAGTTGGTTCCAAATGTCAAGAAGGTATTGAGGACGTTCATTAGAAATTGATAGTTTGTTGACTTCCAACGTATGTTATGTTACGTGGTATGTTATGTGGTATGTTACGTTTGTTTGTTAGGTTTAGAAATAGTCGCGAGAAATAAGAGCAATAATTTACAAGCGTACATATGAGAAGGATAACTAAAAACGCATTATTACTGGTGCTGCACCTACAACTGGTTGAACCCAGTACTTTCTTTTTTGTGAATAGAAAAGCCCCTAATTTCAACTGCAAGTGCTTTTATCATAGATGATAATAAAATGTATAATAATAAAATATATGGTGTAGTGTTTAAGAGAGAATCCATTACTACACAATACTCCCATTCGAGTGGTACTCGGAAATTTTATTAACGTTGAATTCTACAATAAACCACCTATGCGAATTATTTGAAGACTCTCGGGAAAATGTATTAAGCACTCAATTATACAGATTGATACATGGTACGTATCGGTAGTATATGTACAGTAAGTTATATTATGTATTTCCCCCTTTATTAAACCAGTTTATCACATACAAATTAGTAGAAAAGGCCAACAATTTGTATTTTCCGTATGACTGGTTCAGTACCACCATCTTATATTCCAAATATCAACACACACACAAATTAAACATATCTTAAAATAAGATTAATTTGATTGTACCTGTTATTTGAACAAGTTTATGATCACATATGCACAATACTTAACAATTAATATCAAGACTTCCATATTTTCAACCAGAGAGAAATGAAAAGAAAAACGCCCTTACATGATGAATTAACGTAGTAAAGAATGTTTGACTTTTGGCTCGACACGTGAAACGTTATATAATAATCAATGTATTGAAGAGTATTCGGAAGCAATTCGTGGAATGCCAGTCTCATTGAAAGAACACTAGATTGCGATGTTGTTGATAAGAGACACGTAACAAATGAAATGCAACGAATCATAATGATTTATTCATTAATTATATTTTTTTAACAAGAAGTTGATTATTGATTATTTATAGATAATAAACTTTAAATGACACCTACATATATGTAAACAGAGTAACCAATGCAGAAAATCACATATCGAGCCTCGTTTTGGATTCACATTTTAATTATTGCGTCGTGATAATCGCTAAAATTGTGAATGTGAGACTCGCCTCTTGCACATAAAAGGATCACACAATGCCATGTTTATTGTTGTGCAGTATTAAACGTTCATTTAATCATATAATCGATGTAACACTTTAGGCCGCTTTTCTAAATGTCGATGATATGGTTGAGTCAACCCACTTATAAAATATGTCTTCCTATCAATGCGCATGCGTTAACTGTGCTATTGACTTTTTTTTTAGTTAAACATTTTTCATGAAATTGGATGAAATAAGAACATTTAAACAAGACTAAATTGGACTCATCCTTTCAAAACACAATATTTGAGGCTACACACTTGAAAGGAAAGACAGGAACATTCATGGAGGGGGGTGTAGTGGCATACATTAGATCTGACATTGCTTCAAGTCAGCGGAAAGATCTGGAATGTAAAAATCTTGAGAACATTATAATCGAGGTTCCATCCGTAAAGACAGAACACTATGGTAGGCGAAGCTTCAGGTTTCAGCCCCAGTCATGTGGAACTCGCTGCCTGACGAATTCAGACAAGCAGGCTCTATCAGCCAATTTAACACCTTGATCTCAAGTTGAAATGGGAAGATATGTAATTGTTCAGTGTGCAATCAGACATAGCTGTCCATAGCTTCGTTCCAACTTATCAGGGAGCGAGTCTGCAGGCTGGGACTGCAAACATGACACGTTTCTAGATATGCTGTCTTTTGCTTATTATTTTGCTTTATCTTTTGTCTTGTTTTGCTTATTTGGCTAGACTTGTCTTAGTTACTGCTCCATCTCATATAGAGATATTTCATATATAGATACTATGTGCTTAAAAGCCTTTTTGCCATGCTTATTTTACTCTTTTTTTTTAATTGTGTTAATTTATTTGTAGGCCTATGGTCTGGATTAGCACAAATCTCTCAGTTTTTATGTTTTATTTCTAGGTACTTCCTTTTGATTGACAAATGCTTTGCCATTTATGCCATAATGTACTTTAGTATTAATGCTTGTCTTAACCATGTTTAAATAACTTTACTATCTCTCTTAGCAGCTGCTTTTAATATGTTACAATAAAACACGTGTTTTTTCCGGACAAACCCGCTATCAATCATTTCAGGCCTTGTTTAATCAATTGAATGTTTGACAAATGTTGAAAATTTGTTTCAAGTAATACAGTCGAGAGTGGTATGTATAGTGATACCCGTAATTAATTAATTCTGTCAGCCAATGTCATAATAAATCATCGGATTGTCTAGGGATTCAGGACACGCTTGGATCGTGGCATGCCACTCTTGTAAATAACTTGATGGATGGGCCCGAGTTGACCAGATGTTTCAGCAACTTAATTGATAACGTGACTTTTTGTCATGGCTTATGTTTGGAAGCATAGCTGTGAAAAGTCAACAATATAATAAATCAAAGGCAGATGCTATTTGCTGTGAATATTAAAAGTAATTATTATTTCCACGTTTTGTTTATTTACAATAACGGCACTTTCCATTTACCGGTATATATTATAATTAATATATCTTACACATTTCCGGGCCACGAAGTTGTCTCTGCATGGCAACCTTTGCATTTTGTTAAAACAATTTTGTTTGTTTCCAATGTCATCTTCAAAATAGTTGGTTAAATAGGTTGACTAAACTGTTTTTCGTTAACATGCTTTACAATACACGCATTGTTTCCCACTTAAATACGGATTTTAAAAACACTATGTATTTAATAAACTCATCTATTAAATATGTTGAACGCTTCTTAGCTTCTAAACTTTTCTGTTTCAACGAAAAACTGCGTTAGTGATCGGTTACATTGCATTAGGTGTTGTATTTAAAGTATAATTCGAATGATTTACGCGTAAGCTGCATTTGTAATATGGCATCAAAATCTTGTACACACTACCTTGGTTATGCTATACTACCAGCCTCCGGACAGAAAATTGCCTGGTTTATAGCATACCCTAGTTCAAATTTTGGTCAAGTGGTGTCAAAACTGGGTCACCAGGTCAAATCTTGGAAAAAAAATGTTATCAACTTTTACATCGTTATCACTTAAGAGGTTATATTTTAGGCCTCGTTTTAAATCGGGCTCAAGAAGTCTCAAAATATAGGTTCAACTAGATACAATTCAAGACAAACCTGACCACTGAGGGCACATAAATCACTCAATCTTGCTGACATTTTGTTAGAATCCTTATCTTTAAAACATCTAGGCCAAGTTCGAATTTTGGTCGAGTGAGGTATAACACTAAGTCACCATGTCAAATCTTAGACAAAAACTAGTTTCTGCTATGAATACCACATTTATTAGTCAACGTTGATACAACTTTGTCATAATGTTACTCTTGAAAATATCAAGGTAATGTTCGAATTGTTCTATAACATGGTGTCAGAACGGAAACATTTTACCTACGTCATTATCGAATTAATAAATACCATTTAACCAATTTGTGGTAAATAGCCTACTAAAGAAAAATACGGAATGGCTCTATCTGGAATATCACCACCAGTTATGGACTGGGGCAGTTCGAATCTACCATCCACGTGGCAGGTATTTGAACGACATAAAAAATGAATATTTTCTGGACCATTACAAGAAACATCGGAAGATCAAAAGAAAGCTTTCTTGCTCATATGCTTAATTTTAGAAGGCCAACAAATTATGCAAGCATGGACCTTGACAGCAGAAGAAACAACACAGCTACAAACATACGTTGAAAAATTCCAAAATCACGTTAAACCAAAAGTAAATCCAGTATGTGCGAGACACCAATTCTTCAAGGAAAATCAGAATGATGAAAGCATCGAACAATTCGTGACAAGGCTCAAACTTAAAATTACTGACTGTAAGTTTTCAGCTCTGGTACAGGATGAAATGATCCGCGATCGAATAGTTGTTTGGCTTTAACAATAACAAAACTCCTCGAGAAGCTTATCAACAAAGGCGAAAACTTGACGCTTGGCAATGCAATACATGCATCGCAAAACTTTGTATTTTTTAGACAATAAATGTCATCAGCACACGTGGCAACGGACGAGCACGTGGCGGAAGAGGAGATCGAGACCGAGAGCGATTCCTAGTACAAATGGGAGTTCAAACGACAGCCCCAATCATGGAAATGGACGAGATCGACAGTGTGAGCGCTGCGGCAACCCGCCGCACAATGAATGGACATATTGCCACGCATGCAACAATTGTCACATGAAAAGACATTGGAAAATGTTTTGCAAATCTAAATACTTGTATGATGTCGATCACGCTGACAGTAACAGTGAACTTACCGGTACACAGGAAGACGATTCACGGAGAGACGATTTATGGATACAGCCTTACTGCATAGATACTGCTTGGATAGGTTAAGTCAACCACAATCGTCCGCCCAATCGTCTGCTCCCAATAAGGCACTTGTAAACGAATATACACTTACGTGGAGTCTTAATTATTTTTTTTTTGTGTGGGTTTAAACATTGTTGATAAATTTAAACTTATTAGATTGGTCAGCCTACATTCCCTATATTATACATTTATGTGTTAAATTACACTGAAAGATATGTGTCGTGTTCTGAGAAAACTGGGCAAAATGCTTGTGCGTAAATTGTAATCCCAGATTAGCCTGTGCAGTCCGCACAGGCTAATCAGGGACGACAATTTCCGCTTTTATGGAATTTTCGGTTTAAATGATGTCTCTTCTTAGCGAAAATCCAGTTAAGGCGGAAAGTGTCGTCCCGGATAAGCCTGTGCGGACTGCACAGGCTAATCTGGGATGACACTTTACCCACAAGCATTTTGCCCAGTTGTCTCAAAACACGCCACATATGTGACACGCACATTTTATTTTACCTTTTTTTCTGGTAATGTAAGAGCGCTATATGCAAAAATAATTTAACATGGAAACAAAATAATTGTTTAAATGAAAACCACGTGTGTAAACAAAACACTAAACATGCTCTCGCAAAGAGGCAAGCGTTTAGAAATTGGAGCCGTTAATGAAAACAGCCATCTAGAAACATAAACAATAATAAAAGCCTTAACGAAACAAATTCTCCCGAGCGATATACCTTCCACGAATACCTAGTCTTAGTTTATAGACACGACCGAGAAAACAAGACTTGAAAACATAACAATTTATATTGAATTATCGGTAAATCCAAAAATCTTAAACCCGGAATAGCAACATCCGCGTGAGTTGTTATATGTCGTTGACTCTGCTCATTTTCTTTCATAGTTGATACAAGTACTTTGGTCGAGCACGTCATCGTCACTGGTGTTTAAGGAATTGTTTGTTTCCACAACATATTAAAATGTAGGGTAGGTTTATTTGTCGGCTATACATTTTTTACTTTATTTTTTTTTTACGATTCATAAGTGTTTTTCCCATTTATTAAGGATATGCAATGACATAAATCTTCCAACATTTTATTCAACATTCTTTTTACTTTATCTGTTTTTGCTGTTTTGTACCGTGAGGATTAGGTAGAATTTCTGAACAATCTGCGCATCCGCGCGGTTTGGTCAGAAGCTACCCTGTCGGTTTTAAAGTCACGCAAGTTTCGTGGTCTCGTTAGCGTACAGGTTAGCTCTTGGCCGAACTGCGCGGATGCAGGCTGTTCTGGAGCTACTCCGGCCCCGTATTACATAAAGCCCTTTTTCGCATGACGCGGTTCATTTATTAAAATAGAGTAAATGTCTTACTTATTTTCTACTTTATGTTAATGTCATTAAATTGCTTCATTGTAGGGTAAAATGTGTGAATATAAACCACAGTTCATTTCTATAGCAGAAATGTAATTAGAAACATATAAGCGTTTTGGTATTCTAAAATTTTATATGGTTACTTTTATTACGAATATAATAATGTAGCCAATTAAAAATTATTTATCACTGTGAAAGTGATGTATCATTTTTAATATTATAAACATTTTTCTCATCGAGCAAAATTGTATTGATTTTATAATTTATTCTTTATGTGTATTACATTTGTAGCACAACCGTGCACCGTTAATGCATATGCAAGGAGATATGATTATGAATCATCGAATATGGAGTGTGAAGGCTGTGTCTTCACTTCAACCAGCGTCCGATGGAGCTGGGTGGCCCACCGCTCCAGGAGAATTCTTTGTCTAGAGTGCACGTGTCTCTCTAGGCCAGGATTACTTCTGGTCGGATGGGCCAGTGACGTCAGTGAATTGGAAACCAGTCTGCGTCATGGAGGATTATCAACATCAATTAACGGTTTGACATCTATCAACGTGGTACCATATAATCCAGAAACCTGAAAGTAATCAGAGGGTGCATTAAATAGTAAGTGTTTACATGTATGTCCATGATTTGAAGTTATGTTCTCTGGACAGTCCTGTCTTTCAACGATTTGGTGAAGTATATGCGTATAATGTTTTTGTGTACTTCATCGGAGCTCAGGCTTTAACAAGTTCCTGAGTTGTTATTGTATATGTATAGTATTTTGAATGATATTGTTGTCTCACATAAATTAAAAACACAATTGTTAAAACGTGTCATCTTCACATCCCGCTAGGCCAAACAATCAAGATATATGTGATATTGTATTTCAATCGTGTGACATGTTGGTCCCATATGTGCAATGTATATGGAACCATTATAGGTGCTATCTGGGTCCCATATGAGCTGTTATTATACAATCTATTTTGAGCTGTACGGACCATTACTTCCAAGTTTGTCAGTGCTGTGATACATAGTAGAAAACAAAATTTTAAGCAAATACCTTTACCCTTTACGTAGTGCAATACATGTCTACCTAAACAGGGCAACCTTTTCCAACACAATGTCACACATTTACAAAAATTGCAAACTGAAATCGCGTAAATATGTTGCAAACATTATATTCACTTTATTATATTTAGCGTTAACATTGATAACATAATTCACGACTACATGTATATCTATTTTAATAAGGAAAACGTCCGTTTATTTTTCTGTATGTATTTTTCATTTGCTTAGGGTAGACATACTGGTATTAACTTAAGTAATCAGATAAGTTACATAAAACCATTATTCTACCACAGTCGCACACCAATAACCAACGCTTGCGCATAAGAATGAGAAGGGAGCTTACCGTGGGTTATTACCCCGATATACCAACGGTTGTTTCCTCGCACGCGCTGTGAATACATTCTACCGAATAAACTTACAAAATCTTTTCTTCTTAAAGTACTTATAACCGAACTAACGCACTGGAAGCAACGTTAATTCAATTGTTCTGTATATATAATAAGTTTTTACAAGAAGAAAAGGCACATTTAAGCTGTGTTTAGGGATCTAGTTATTATTTGGATTAAGTAGCATATAATTCGGACACTATATTTCGGATGTTATTGAAACACATTTTCGTGGTGAAATTGTCGTAGAATTGAAATAATCGACGGGTAACCGTTGGTTATTGCGGTAATAACCAACGGTTTGTATTTAATTCCTACGCATCGGAACTCCATACCGTTGGTTATTACCGCAATAACCAACGGTTACCCGTCGATTAGTTCTTAATCCACATGCTTCAGATTGATTAATTAACCGCGTGACTCGTTACCTCTAATTCTTAAGAACACTTTAAAACAACGTTTTGTTATTATAGAAAATTGCATCACGAATGTAGAAGCCAATTTTTCAACTTAACCCACCAATTGAGCCACGTGATGCGAAAATGGGGCTTATGTCATCTCAAATTATGCATACGCGCAGCCTGGTCAGGAGCTACACTTTTATATAGACCACGAAACATTTCGTGACTGTATAGAGCTCAGCGTAGCTCCTGACCAGACTGCGTTTGTGCACAGCCTTGTCTGGGGCTGCGATGGCCGCATATGACATAATATCCATTTTCGCATAATGTGGCATGATTAATTTACGCTTTGTCTGTTGTGAATTGTGATGCGGTATTTAATAGCCTACATGTGATATGCCAACGTTCAGTTTATGAATTACGAGTATATTCGAAGTTCTGCGCACGAAAATACGGCTGTAGTATGTATTTTGTCATTAATTATATTAAGTATTATTGCAATTGAATGTAAATAGAATGGCAATTAACAGTTGATATCTAAACCTTTGCAGCATATGTAATTAGTTAATATATTTTTTCTTTTTCATTGTTCAGATGGATAACAATTTGCAAACAGCGACTGCATTCTATAATCGCTTTTGGATGCAAACGCCATATTTTGTTTCATCGTGCGTTAAAGTTTGTGTTGTATTTTTAGTCTTTTACTTATAGTTATAACATGATATATTATTCAAACAGCCTGCTCAAACAAATGACCCGGCCAGCTCGTTTTCATCGATCATGTCATTTTCGCAAGTGGCATTCCTTGATCCGTGCATGTCCTAGATCCCAAGAGGTTTCTTTTATTTGTGATGACGTGGGATGATATACTTGAAATACATGTACATCACATAATGCAATATAATCAAACACTATCGTGGTTATTCGTTGATACAGAATAACAAAGATGTGTCGAACACATTTAATATATTACTTTATAAAAATAAATAGGAAGATGAAGAAGTGTTTGAAAATCTATTAAAGTGGAAAATAATGTGTGTATCGTAAAACGTGTTAACGAAACAAGTTTACCCGACCTTTTTAACCGAATATTTTGAAAACAAACAACCTTGTATTGAACTCCTGAACATGTAAACCATGCAAAGACAACAACGTTGCACCTATATCTGTAAGATAAATTAATTATAATATATACCGGTAAATGAAAAGTGTCGTCATTGTTAATTAAAAATAGTTAAAATAATTTAGTAGGCACAGTTAATAGCATCTGCGTTTGTTTAATTATTTTGTTGATTATTTAAATATATGCGACCAAACATAAACCATAGTTTATTAAATGATAATAAATAAGTCACGTTTGAAAATAAACTTGCTGTAGCAGAAGATCTGTCCATCTCGAGCCCGTTGATCAAGTCATTCACAAGAGTGGCATGCCACGATCCAAGCGTGTCCTGAATCCCTAGGCAGTTCGATGGTTTAGTATGACATGGGCTGACGACAGAATTAATTAATTAACGCAAACTTTGACATATCAAGCTTAACGGGGAACATTATACAGATCACTCCCAATTGTATTACTTGAAACAAATTTCCAACATTAGTCAATATAAAGAAGTGAAACTCCAGAAGCTGCAGCAGTATTGAATTTCTATCATACTCACCTTCTTCACGGCTTCGTGGTCCTTTATTTATGGCAAGGAATATTCGATTCATTAAACAATGATTTAATGCGAGTCTTTAAGGAAAAAAATATATAACAATTGTTATCAATTATAGTATTGGCAGTCGACGCATTACTGACAAAGCTTACTTTCTTAATTAAATTTGACTTGTATGGGCCAATCAGTAAAAAGTGTGTCAAAATAAGAGTTGTTTATAGACTAAAATCAACAATATCGGCGGGGATAAATGCTGCATCATGTTTGAAGTAGGGGTACACAAGTTGAAAATTGCAGCCATCTTTGCTTGTTTTTAATTTGGCAAAACAAGAATATAATTTTGAACAAAACCTGTGTTCTCGCTGAGTGTTTAAATTAGGAGTGCTGATTAAATTTGAATCGAGGCTTAAAGCGATATTTTGTCTTGTTACTCTGCTTTTGCATGGAATTGTTGAGATATATTTCGTGTAGCGTAACGGGGAAAGCTCACATCTTTTGTATATTATTAAGAAAGGTTAGTTTCAGTTAATTTAGTATGTCTTGGCTATTGTTTTTAACAATTAAACGCTAATATTTTGATTGCCACATCAAAGATTTTTGTTATAAATACTGTATGATAAATTGAATTATCCGTTAATGTCTTCGTGTAATTAACTAATTTAATATTCTCTATTTAGGTACAGATACAAAACGATGCGAACATGGATATAAAATTGATGCATAGTAGGCCTCTTGTTTTATTGGAATCATTCAGGAATACACTAGAACTGCATAATACGCATTAACTGATGAAAATGTCAGGGATTCCCTTTTTATTACACCTTCTATGTGAAACTTTTACGCGAACTCATTCTTATATAGCAATTTGGATCTCGAATAAAACACATATACAATATGTTTTTGTAGCACATACATTTCGAAAGACAATGAAATCAATGATTTAAAGGTTATGGTGCTGATTACCAAACCTACCCAACCCATGAGCTACCCAAGTTCACTTTTAATTACTTGTGTTAACTTATAATGTTAACTTTAATGAAATAAGCCACGATTAATTTACATGTACTTTCACAGTTATACACTTATCTTTAATAGTTTTTTGTCAATTAACAATATTAATGATTTCCATCACAGTTCCATTATAAAATGGACATGTTGCGATCGGTAAACATATTTTGAATAATAAACTCAGAATTGAAAATATATCAAAATAAACAAAATTAAGTTACGTCAACTGTTTAAGGACAAATGAAACAAAATCGTGTTATTTTATTGAACATTGAACCACTAAATTATTAAAATGCCTCTATAGACAATCCCAGCTTCCTCATCGTCAGCCTCGTACTCGATTTGTTTTATTTAGGGCGAGACATCTCACACAGAACTCGATATTGGGAATGTGAAAAGGGTATATCGAATTGTGACATAGAGTTCTATTCGTAGAATCATTACACAGTCGGCGTTGGTACAGTGCAGTTACTGAAATACGCAGTCAGTTAAAACTTAAATATTAAGTGGAGAGAATATCATTGAATTTGATAAAAAAATAATAACCTCTTCGCAAAATCTTAAAATATCTTTCTACTATTTGTAATTCACGGCATAAGCAGGCGTACTTCAACTTGCATTAATAAGAGATTTGCAATTCTTATTTGGTCTGATTTAACTTTGTTTTGATCCCCTCGTTCCATGCACCAATATAAAATACTTGCACTTGCTAGTCCGAATCTGATCAAAGGTTAATATTTCATATGTGAAATGCATTTAAAGAATTGGAAACCTCAAAAAGTATGTAATAACTTAAGAATTTTTTAATAAAATTAAGAGACTGAGTTTTCCTGTGGATTTGTGCCGCTTTCTCACGTGTAATAAGGGGAATCGGTTAACAAACCGAGTAAACTGCCGTTTTTCTGTGGGTTTCTGCCGCTGTCTCACATGTACATGTAATAAGGGGAATCAGTTAACAAANAAATTAAGAGACTGAGTTTTTCTGTGGATTTGTGCCGCTTTCTCACATGTAATAAGGGGAATCGGTTAACAAACCGAGTAAACTTCCGTTTTCTGTGGGTTTGTGCCGCTGTCTCACATGTACATGTTATAAGGGGAATCAGTTAACAAACCGAGTATACTGCAGTTTTTCTGTGGGGTTGTGCCGCTGGCTCATACATGTAATAAGGGGAATCAGTTAATAATTCGAGTAAACTGCCGTTTTGTTTGTGGGTTTGTGCCGCTGTCTCACATGTACATGTTATAAGGGGAATCAGTTAACAAACCGAATAAACTGCCGTTTTTCTGTGGGGCTGTGCCGCTGGTTCATATGTTATAAGGGGAATCAGTTAACAAACCGAGTAAACTTCCGTTTTTCTGTGGGTTTGTGCCGCTGTCTCATACATGTAATAAGGGGAATCAGTTAACAAATCGAGTAAACTTCCGTTTTTCTGTGGGTTTGCGCCGCTGTCTCACATGTACATGTTATNAAAGTGGCATTTTCATTACATTAACTACAATACATAAAGTTACGCTAAAATTAACAAGGTTCTCATTTCCAATTGGGAAGGGTCGCTTCTTCTGTAATATTTAATTAGTTACTTATGTATTACTATACTATAATATATAGCTTCTTCTTTTGTTAATGTCTCCTGCATAATAATAGGGATCGAACTAACTGCAACTTAATTAACAATGTTGCATTTTTATGTCCCAAAACGAAACGATATTAAAACATTAAAATCCACATTGTCGTGGTTAATTATATGCTTTCGATTATAATAAGGTACTTCTCATTTATTTCAATATATAATTACACTATTATGGGTCACATCTATGAGAAATGCTAATATATCAAACTATCATCTTAGGCTATAAGTCAAATTATCAAACAATTTAACTGGCATTTTTTCTCGGATAGTATCTACATTATATTTTGTTAAAGTACTGATTTGTTTTGTATCCATGAAAAAATCTCGTAAAGCTTTGGAACAGCAATGCATATTTGAAAACAAAATTACCACAATTAAATAAATTGATTAGTGTATGCTACTAAGATTCGCGGAAGAGCAATTCAGTTGGGGAATTAGTTTAAACATATTTATTCAAACACGAAAACATCATTTATACATATAATATCATACAACATTACACATATATTCAAGTTTGAAAGTATTGGAACGGAAGACAAAGTCTTACATTGCACTTCTCCATTGCTATATAAAGAGTTTCATGTTATCGGACATAATTTGCTATATAAGGCAAAATTAACAGTATGGTTAGACATAGAAGCTCCAATTATGGAGTTTCATTTACACAATACAAATAATAAGTTGACATTTTTGAAAATTGAAAATGATAAAGATAAAAGTTAGGAAGGAAAAGAAAGAAGACGTTTGTGGAGATAAGTTTGGTCTTAAGTGAAAAAGGAACAAGTTTGTAAGTCGTTCTGAAGCATATTTAGGTATCAAATCGCTTGCTTTTTATAATAAATTTGTGAACTGCATCAGCTCTTTTAGTATTGGTTATGTAGTCACTAGTTTCGTCTCCATATCGAAAAGTTTCAACGCATGGGACAGAATAAATGGATACTGTGTTAATAAGTTCACCACGAATATGTATATACTGAATGCATTCAAGAAAGTAGTGTGACGTAGTTTCATGGAGTCCACAGAGCCAAAGAGGTGATGTAATTATGTTGCGTCTTTTGTTCTTAAGCGCGTATGTATTATTTATCGATATACATAAGAATCAAAGGCAAACATGTCAATGTGTTATTGAGATGCAAATAGAAATGTTGAAGTCATATTTTCAATGACTACCATATGAGATCGTATCATTTGTACGTTTCGATATTTACAAATCAGCTTTGGTTTAATTATAAGAATACGGTATCAAGATATATCGAGATTTACAACTAAAGTCACATAGTCGCAGGCTAAGGAATTGAAACAAAAAAACAACAGGAAATCGTGATCTCCGTGCATCAAATGAAGGTCAATAGGAGGGACAATAACAACATCATATTATGATAAGGTGAACTTATGACAAATAACAATTATTTACTTTTGCTGAGATGTACAAGGTACATATGTATAAAAAAAAATTCACAAATATTTCCACTTCAGGAAATAACAATTTTACATTATTGTTTAAACTCATGTATATTTGCTTCCGGCGCTGGTTAACACATTATTCAGGGTTCGTTTAATGATAGACAAAAGGTGACACATGATAACGGGACTTGCTATCTAACTCCAATAATCAATTGATAAGTATATAAACACACAAGTGAATCTACGTGCATATAAAAGGCTCAACAGCGGATTGAATATATACTGATAAAAAGTATAGCACTATATTAACATGAGTTTGTATTTATCAAGTTCCGATTCACATCCAGTGCGTTTGACGGTTGATTCGCCATGCTCAGTTACCCTGATCAGTATATTGCCATCCAATTACCAAGCACTTTCATTTTTTTTAGACTTCGCCAGTCCACGTGCGACGAAAAGCAGCTGCAAACGGTGGTGTGTAAGGTCTTCGTTTATGAAGATGCCGTCATGCCCGCTGCATGACTTTAGGTCACATCGTTTGGTGAACATCTTTTGCCTGGCCCTGTAGCTGGTAAGCTTTACTATACTAGGGCGAGGTTTGCGTCCGCTGCGTTTATCGGTTCTATGTGACCGATCAATTTCATCGATACGAACATCAGCGCCAAGAGTCTTGCACAAGTTCATCACAACGTCATCCGTGCATTCATTTGACTCTGAGCTTTCCGGAACTCCAAAGATTCGAACATTATTACGCCTGCTGTATTGCTCGCCGGCATCCATCTGGTTTTCCAGGTCCGTCACTCGATCTCGCAACATGTTGTTCTCGTTGCGTAGTACCTGGTTGTCATTCTCAAGACACTCGTTCCGATTGGGTAGCCTATCTACAACTCCGGCTGCAATTGATTCCACCATGCTTTGCATTTGGTTTGAGAAAGATGATTGAACAGAATCGTTAACTGCTTTAATAATTGAATTCATGTTTTTTTCATCTAGGTTACCCTCAGCTTTTTCCATTTCTGCCAAGTTGTCAAAGGTATAATTAAAATCACAACCTGAGCCGCTGTCAATCCTATTCTTCTTTTGATCACCCCCCTGCTCAGGGGTAGACAAGACTGAAATTGTCCTTTTGGTTTTCGCAGCAGCAGCATTTGGTGTAGAGGCGTCAAAACTCATCGTGATACACTTTTTTATTTGAGCAGTGTAGATTTGGCAGTCGGTGGGCGCGATGACAATAGCAGATTAAAGCAGTTAATACCGCAGTGCACACATTGATTGTTACTAAATTTAGCTTAGGTTTTCTCTAAAAATAGAATGTTTCATTAAGATATAGACTCACATTTGCTTTACGTTTTTCAGCTGTATTTCCATGGATTTTCATAAACTAGTCCACTAAACCATTTCTAGGCTTCACAACACAAAACTACACACCCAACACAAGCTTTAGAAGAGTTAGAACATCAAGATATTTAGCAAAAACACAGACGACAAAAAACAAACAACCAATATGTCCGCCACCGGAAGTTTAATTATGGGGAATTCAATAAGGAGAACATCTAGGATCACAGTTCAGCTCACAGATTATTGGCAAATTTGCAAATTTGCAATTGGCCATATACATTTTTGTTAATAATAACCGCCAAGTTGCATATACACACATTTCTGTGTTGACCAGTCCAGAGAGATAGCCAGGTGGATAGCATGGTGGAATAAAAAAGCAGCACGATAAAGAACTATTTTGTTCGAGATATTTCCCTTCAATTCTGCCAGTACTTTTCATTCAACAAACCAGAAGTGACACATGCATTATGTTTTTTTCAAGGCAGAACGCATTGGTATACAAATAAAGTGTAACGAAAAAAGAATATGCAACAGTTATCTCACTTTGTTGGTGCAAATGTCATTTCTTGTCTTTTTTAAGAGAAAATGTCCATTAAAAGGGTAGTATTATTTTTACAAAACAAATGTTATTGCAATGTGATTTTCTGTATCAATATTAGTATTGTATGATACTACCTGACTCTTGGAATACTACTGTGATATAATTTGTGTTTAGCTATCATTATAGTATTTGTGGCTTCAAAAGTTGCCACTTAAATCAAACCATAGATCTATTAATTGAACTATTATTTGTTGATATTTGATCAAAGCATAATATTTTATATATACAGTAATTAAAATATGTATTTTATTTCATAATTAAGGAAAGTAATTTTAAGACACAGAAGACTGAAAAGCTAAAAATAACATGATATTGTAACAGTCCATATTGGGAAAAGCAACCTTTGTATGATTTATATTTGTTCATCAATGTGTTTTATCATATTTTTATTACACTGGGGGTTTTTAAAAGTCAATACTAACATTTGCTTGACTAGCCAGATTTTTTTGCAACCAGCGTGTTGATTATCTGTATTTTCTCACTGATTGTGGTCTTGCCCTAAGTATTAGCAACATGAGGTATCATTGGGGAAATGACCTGATGCTCATTCGTCTTGCAAAATTCAAGTCACATGTAAAAATGCAATATTAAACTCATATTTAAGGACGTGTAGTCACCGTTCATGCTTGTAGAGGGATGAACACTTAAAAACTGTATGTGTTTCGACTTATTAATTACTGCATAATATTCATTTTCCAAATGTGTATTATCAAAGTAAAGTAAATTATAAATATAGAAAACCGTTTACCATGCTACGAATATTTCATTTTCATTTATGAAAATATAAAAATTCACTCAAATTTATGAATACAATTAAACAATAATACAATATCATAAATAGTAATTATTATAAACTTAAGTTGAATTTTACTTTTCTTGTGTTTTCTCATAATGTCTTTGTTTTTAAGTAGCTTTGATTTTGAAGATATTTGTATTATTTAATATTTTCTTTTATTTGTACTTCCTGTGCATGAAGTAGTTTATTAACAAAACATAGATTTTTTACAGACAAATTAAATGTTTCGCTTTCAGAAAATAACCCTTATTATTGTCTGATATTCTATAAGTATAGAGACGTATTTTATTACAAGTATCTCTAATTTCCTGAATGCTTGAATTATTTTGTGTTCGTAAAATGAATTATTGGTTCCCAATATATTCTCATATCCTTCCCTTTTATATTTTTCTTCTTTTTATCCTGTAAATTGCTATTTCTGTCTATCACATATTAATGTTGAGTCATTCATTCATACCCATAACCACGTCATGTTATACAAACTTTGTAAGATATGGACGTGATGCCTTCGACCCGTATCATACATATTGACGGGGACATTAAAAGTGTTACGCAAACACCATGTACAACCTGACAGCTAAGGTATTTAAAGCAATACTACAATCGTCATTGATAGTTTATACTCAATTGTTGGATTCTCTTCCTCAAACTGTACAAATTTTTATTGTAAACATCACGAAACGTTAAGAATCTAGTTTCAATTTTGGGTTGGATAATTTTGGAAACAACGTCAATTTATTTTCGAAAGTACCTGAATTATTTTGTAATAAAATAGCATTGAAATATTCGTTTGGATCAAAGGTAAAACTGCACAATACATTAACGTTGACATTGCTCTTTTCATAAACATTTAGACAGAAAGTATTTCGCAAGGTCAGAGCGCATCGCATACAGCCGTAGAACAAGAGACGGATCATGAGTTTGATGTAAGCCAAGATAACTCCTCAATACGCACGAGATCTATCGTACGGAGGATTCCGGAGATAGTCGATGTATCGCGATTACAACTTAAACTCTTATGATGTTTATTGAACCTATTTTTTTCTGCTGTCGCCGAGTACTCAAACACGGAAGTTCACCCGAAACAGTAAACATCGGAGTACAGTGAATACAAGTTATACAAAATACAGAGGAAATATGACATCGGAAGGTATGTTTTTTTCGCGTTTCTTTGTTAACACAAAAGTGACGTTTATTAACATGCATGAGTATTGGGTTTATTCGTGTATTCATTGTGTTTTATGTCCTGAATGTATGTGTTCTAACTTATGATTTATGTTACTCGCATAACCATCATACCCTGGGAAAGTTAAGGTAGGTTAATTTACCACTGAAATTTGAAGTTTGCCTGTTGTCAAATACGTAGAAAATGTAAAAACTATATTATCCACATCTCTTCCTGGTTTTACCTTACGGTGTCGTATTATGGGATTCAAGGACAGTCAGGTCGCCCATAACGGAACAGCATCTACTTTTATCCGGTGTATTTATTTATCTTTTAACTTCAAGATTTAACGTCAATATAAATACGAACAGTATCTCTTGCTTATTTACATGAGATAATTAAATTAAATCAGCGTGGCTATATAATGAGAAATTCGCTTACGATTTGGTAAGCCATTTTCCCAAATACCGACACGTCTTCTCCGGTAAGAATTTCACGCGACCTCGTGGCTTTAGACAAAGGTTAAGAGCCGTGTTATAACATTGTGTAATTCTGTATATGAGTAAATGGAAGAACATGAGTGAAATTAAACATGAAGGTTGATTCAAGTTGTCATTATTTAACTTCTATCACATGATCACACTAATTATTTTCATACTAGATCTTTTTCAACTGTCTGCTGTAGTCACACGCGGAATATTTAAATAAAGCGCAACGCCTACTTTGACGGTTCAAAACAATGTTGAGACAACCGCTAAAAAGTATCGGATTGTTGTCTTATATGCAAATCGTGGTTTACCTGTCAGCCTTAATGCATGAACATTTAAATCAAGCGTTCAGGTAAACAACGCATTGCTGAAGAATTAGTGTATAGCTTGTGGGTACTTTGTAAAGCTCGGATTACAGACTGACACACATAATCATGAAGCGTTATTTTGTTCCGCTATTGGGAAATGTTTGCTATTGGCGACTCGAGTTTACGCATTTAAACCGGCATGTGGATATGATATATGCTGTATTGTAATATTAAGTAGATTGTTACATGAATTAAACCATGCGTTGGCTCTGTAATCGTAAGCAGACAGTCAATAGTACCGCATGTTATCTAACTATATGTTTTATCTTAACCAGATTGACCATATGCTATTAAGAGCTAAAGAAAGAACCATCTTTTAACAAGACAAACATGTCAATGCAAAATAAAAGTTTAAGGCTTTCTAGTATTGCCTTTAAATCACAATTTCCTTGGGTGTCAATTTAATGTTTCCACAGAATGATATGAATACCAGCGTTCATAGGAAACATATATTTTAACATAAAGATGATATAGTGAATACATTACGATTTAATATTATAGAATGATTGACTAAATGGTCATAAACATCCTAACTCTCATCTGATGGTTAAGCAGATTGCCGTTCGCCGACCACTGTCTCAACCAATTTGAATTGTGTTTATGTATATGTTATATGATTATACTTGTCATATGTGTTAATATACAATTATAATTATTATAAATAGTATATACTTTGTTATTGTAAATTATTATTCAAGTGTAGCGCACATCACTCACTATGCGGGTCCTGTAAAACATACAGTCGGCGACATGGGTACATAATCATTGATCACGATAAATAGTATTGTAAAGTATGCTTATATTAATGTGCATTTAAATGTATATTAAATATATGTTTGACGTCCTGTAATATTACATCGATTGCCAGACGGGCCAGGGAAATGTAAAGGCGAACATGTGGGTACACAATTATTACAGTCTGTGTTTATAAATAACATATATCATAAGGTTGAAATGTATATACAAGTGAGGCGTCCTGTTATATTACAGCGGTCGCTAGGCGGGCCCTGTGTAATGTTCAGGCGGCGTTGTGGATTGTGCGGTTCATATTTTTCATGGACATCGCGGCGGGGACGTTGAGCATGGTCTTCCGTGGGGCGGACTGGTGGGGAATAGTACTGCTGTGTACCGCGTCTGTGGTAAGGATACTTAATTGTATTAATGAATGAATGCCCAACATGCAATCCGAAATATCTTTTGAATTCGTCGATATTTTCTTTAATCCAATATTTGCTGCCAAATATAGACAATGTGACTTTCCACCACAACAGGACAAAAACCTTATTATGCAATGCGGTCCTTTAGTTATGGCAAGTTATGGCAAAGAACAAAATGCCGAACAGTGAAACATACATCTAATGTTCTAGACAAGACAAACACGTAGATAACTGCGACACAAAATATACAAACAATTTTATTTTAAATGTTATGTATTGTCTCGTTAGGCGTTTTTTCATCCCCTGCTTCTGTACTGCGTGAACTCCCAGAACCCAGCAACCGGCAACAAACCCTGTCAGGTAAAACACATACCTTATCTAAAATTCAGTTTATTTTGATTTGTCGCCGTATTCACCTGTACAAAATGCACTTATGATTTACGTATGCACGTAACTGCCAACTTTCCTTCTTGAATCACATGTACGTAGAGAATGGCAGAATACATATTTGTATGAGGTATCCCTACAAAAGTGATGCTGTCGAGCTTTGAGTCGACCTCGTGATCCTCCAATTTGTTGTCCAACGTTCTATCAATTCATCTTGCCGACCGGAAACGTTTTACTCTTCATAATCATGGATTGTTATCTACACCATAACTAAAGACGCCTCAAATTGTTCACGAATAATTGCACAAATACACGACATGACTGTATTTTGTTATTTATATATGACATTTCATCCGTATACAAATTGATATATGTTTTGCTACTTAATTTCACTATTCAAATTTAATCGAATAAAACATTTAAACGGAGCAATAAGCATACTAAATAAATTATTTGATAAATTATTATTTGCAGATTTACGGAAAGTACGTCCTCTACTTTTGGCTCTTCGTATTGAACTGCGCTGTAACGCCTCTATTTACCTACGGAGTCTACAACAACTACATCTTCATCTTCTACGACACACCTGCCGTCCAAATCTTGCTGTTCGTTGTCGGCCTCGTTTCATGCCTCGCGTTAATGGTAGTGAACCTGTACACGTTCTGTATTCTGCACAAGAACGGCTGCTGCTTTATGTACACGCTCAGACAAGACATCGAAGAGGCGGCAGCGACGGTAATGTTTTTGAAACGTTATGTCACTTAACGTTTGAGTTACACAATGGCCGTTTCGTTTGATCGTAATGTGGCCCAACCCAAAGCTGCCATGTGAGCTTATTTTAAGAGCCCGCCTGAACGTGCACGTTTTCTTCTTTTAATACATTGTCCATAGTAGTAAAATGAACAAGTCTTACGGCAACACTATACGAGTGATCCAATAGTTCAATATTTCCCAAAAACAATGGCATTGTGATTCTTTCTGGACATGTTTACGCGCGTAATGATAATGAAAGTACTGCATTTCTTTCAGACGAACATTGCTCTGGTGGCAACTGCGTCTGAGTGCATTAGCAACACAAGGCCGGAAGCAACACTCCCGTGTAATCCGCCTCCGTATTCGGTGTCTGTCCAGCCCGAAGAACACGTGCAGACATTCGCCGCTGAGAAGCAGCCATGGGAACAATTCTAACGCATTGGCAGTATGTGCGGAAAGACAATTTACACATATATTGGATAATGAAACTATGTTTATTTTTTCTCACTGGAATATAAAGCGATATCCTTAATTAAAAATCGCAACTATGTGAAACTATAATGGTTCGAAATAAAACTGATATAATAGTCTTTTAAGTTAAGTAGCAAGGCAGCGAAAGAGTTCATGATCTTTTATATTTCCTATTTTTTAATTTAAGATTCGGAATATTTCTTTGCAGTTCGGCCTAAAGCATCTGTCACATCTATTCAAACAAACACATTTTATTGGATAGGTTTGATCTATTTACATTCTCTTTTTTATTGCAGACATATGCTTTTTTACTTAAACATCTTTAATGTCTGACATATATTTAACACATTGCACAAAATGAATATGGTTTGCCTCGTTCACAATGATCCCATCAATAATGTGATTTTATTTTGAGTTCATCAATTTCTTTCAATCCAATTATCAAATCAACTTATTTAATTATAAATTTGAAATTATAAGTTGTTGATATACTTCTTTTTTAAATACCACGAATAGCTTATGATTTTATATGACAAGTCATTTCAATCTTAGCGTTTCGTCTAAGTCACTAAGCCGATCATCTTGGTACTTTTTAAAATTTTGGTCATGTGATCTGATAATTAATCAACGTGTTTTGCCTTTTTTTTAAATACATTATTAAGGTCTTCAATTAAGCTTTATGTTTTTCAAAGAAACATTTGTTTTCGAAAATTCGACTGTAGAGAAATAAATATTTACAAAATATAACGAATAAACAGTTTATATTTCTGGACTATGGCCCGAACATCATGCACGTTGATTTAAAAAGGCATTTCAAAATTGCTTACTGAATACGATTACCCAATTTGTAAGGTGATTCTATTCCAATGATGGGGCTTTTTTATGAATGTTTTGAGTGTAAGACAGGTTATGAAAGCAATTAATCGGATTCTAGTTTAAACCGCCTGAGACGGCAAAATTACACAAAAAGTTATACAAAGCAGTTATTAGCAAATATATGTTGCTAATCATTAAGTTTTAATTGGAATAATCCTATCCCATCCCAACCATTCACATCATGATTGGTCAATTCGAACTCACGTTATTGACTGGAAACCACCTATTTGATGCCCACAAACCGCCATCCATAGCCCTATCTAATAACCAGGATGTTCAACTATGTTGAAAGCCTGGTTAAAAACATACACCCTTCCAACTCTTACCAAGATAAATGCATGTGAGACAATTCTGTTGTGCTATTTCCTGCGCTCGTAAATGTTTCTTGACTCTAATAGGGTAGTAGGGGCCCCTTTTGACAGTCGGTTAATGTGCAACTATCATACACTCAACACTGAAACCATCAAGTACTTGGCATTCAATACCAGATAGAAATCAACATGGGCAAAACATGGTTGCAAATTTAAATCATTATTGAATGTGTGATTCATATAAGTACAGTTTAATGTCTNCAGGTTTTAAACATAGTTGGAAGAAATAATTATCAGGCCACATAATTCTTTCCAGCAGCAGCTTTGTTTACAACACATCTGTAGGGTCAACAGTTTCTTCATGATCAAATTGTATCTTCTATTTGCTTTGTTTGATCAATTTAATGAGAACCACTACCATCCTCAAAGTAGTAAGGAAAACGGCTGAAAATATACAAGTTTTTTTGTTGACGAACAAAAGCAACAAAAAATGTAATTGCAATTCAGATGTAAACAGTTAGATTAGCACATTAAACGCAGATATAGGCATGCTATAAATTTATTTAAAATAAGGAATAAATACACTTATAAAATAAATCCACCCTCTTCGGGATCAAGCAGTTTATTAATTCTATCTCTTGGCAATAGCTTGTTTCGTGATACGTGACGTTTTCTGACCTTTCCCCCACCACCTGAAATACAGAAAAAAATGACGAAAGATATTTTTCAAATATTTGTTTCCACACAAACAAATTGAAATTCAAATTGAAATGTATTTTAAATTTATATTGGAAGGATAAGATTACACTACTTATTTGTCACTGACACTGATGCACGCACGAAACAAGTTTGGGCACAGCCAGTGTTTGAAGCCAAAATTCATGTCTTAACAATCATTTACACATTTTGGTCATTTAGCTGTGAAAGTTTGAACAAAAAAAAACAAGCATTTAGAGGAGTTGAATAAACAAAAATGGGCCAATACATTAGATAGCGGAAAAATAGAAAAAGGGTCATACGTCTGCTAAAACTCGTCGCAGCAAAAAGTCCTTTCTTTACAATCATCTACACATTACGTTGATTCAACTGTGAACGTTTGAGCAAGATCTACCTAGTCGTTAAAGGGGAGTTGGAAACACATTTTTGTATGACTATATGCTCTTTTGAGGAAAAAGAGACAAAGGACCATAATTTCCAAACACATTCCCGGCCAATATTGCTTTCTTAAAGATCATGTACACTTTAAAGTAATTCAACTGTGAATGATTGCAAGGACATCATCTGGTAGTGTAGGAGGATTGGAAAACGTACAAACAGACAAGTGAAATGCTCAGCGAGTTTTGTTCTTCTTTATAAAGTGCACGTACATGTAAAAGGCACTTTCCCCATAGAGGAAAAATTACACAATTCCCAATGGCCATTCGAAACATTCCCAAAATGAATCAAAATGTGTCAATTTCGTTCCAAAAGTGTATTATCTACAAGAGAACAAATAAAATTAGCACAGATACTGAACATTGCAGCAGGAACGCATGTATAGGATTATTTACTGGGATTGAGCAATTAATTACCAAGGCATTTAAAAGACCCATAATCCCAATCTGAAGATTTCACGACGCGAGTTGTCCCAATTTCACGGGTTGATGCGCTTATTTTTCCCAATTGAATCGGTACCGGTACTTTTCCCAATTGCAAAAAACAAAGCTGATGATTAAAGCCTCCCTCTCAGAAGTGGCATTAAATTTAATTCTAACACGGCACGTGCCAAATGTCATATAAACAAAGAAGAAAATCGTCTATGGTTTATTCTGCAATAATTATGGTTGGAGCTTATACACTGAAAGCACGCGCTGTAACTAAACAAAACATGCCGATACATTTTCCACCAGCGTAATCATCCAGTTTGGCTGTTATTGAGGGCGGAGATCTGATCGACAGAACAGCCGAAAGTTATTTTTATGGACGGAACTTAAAAAAGTACACAGGAAAAATAAGATACATTGTATAAATCTTTAGTAAAAACCGTGTTAGAATCGAAATAATTCGTGTACGTTATAGATGGTTGTCGAATAACCCACGGCCGGAAGTTTAGATGCGGGTTTCAAATCACGAGTGCGAAGCATAAGCATAATCAGTAATAATTGTACAAACAAATGAACCTTTTGGAAGACAATCATAATACAATTACCCTGGGCAGTTGTTCATATTCTTCCTTTTAGTTCTCCAACTAGGCTTGACATGACTGCAAATGTAAACTTGGTTGATATTTAAATTATTATTGTTATATTGGTCCTGAAATCATTCCAATATCCTGGTTTGAGAGCATTTTACTCATACATACATACCTATCTGGTTAGGGCTGTAGGCTGGCTCACCCTTAAATAGCCCCCTCATGGTCAGTGACCCAGGTTCTATACGGTATAACTGTGTATAATTGGTCTTCCATAAAAGTGTCCAATCTGTTCTTAATTGTGTTGAGTGACGACGCTGTAACTATTTCAACTGGTAAGAGGTTCATGGTATGATTACCTTATGTGATAAGAAGTGTTTCATGACATCAGTCTTGAATGACATTTGCTTAAGTTTAAGGGTGTGTCCTCTTGTTGTATTAGGATTTAGCTTTTGACCCGGCATGACTCATATTCAAATTTGTCCTAGATATTGTCTAGATACAGCTTCTGACCAGGTTTGGTGAAGATCGGATGAAAACTATTTGAATTAGAGAGCGGACACTGCTATGGAAGACGCCGACCGCCCGCCGCCGCCGCCCGCCAAGGGTGATCTTATATTACGTCCCGTTTTCAACGGGCGTATAAAAAGTGTTGGCCTGTAGGTACGCCACTGGTAACTTCGCTCCATTCCGACATATCCCTATTCACAACGACTCTCTGCTTTCCCATCAATACCATATGATATAAGCTTCTTGATTAGAATTACATGAGGAAGGGTATTGAATATAGTCAAAATATATGCAATCAAAGCTTTTTCCATCATCTAACCACTAAGTCCAAGTCTCCACAACTTTAAGCAGTTGCATAGCACATGATCATATTCCTAACAATGTGGTCTCTGATTAATTTTTCTATCATTTTGCACGACATAAAAGTCAAGCTAATAGGACGGTAATTAGAAGCCTCTTCACTTGAGCCCTTTTAAAAAAAGCTTTAACATGGGCATTTTGCCAGTCATCAACAACTTCACCCTCTAGATATGATTGTTCAAAAAAAAGTGCGACGGGTACACCTATAGCAGTTTTAGTCTCTCTAAGTACTCCTGAATGTAATAGATCCTGACCCGAAGATTTCACAGGATTTCATTTTTTAAATAATTTCAGAATTTGCTCTTCATCAACGTTCAGATCATTAATCGTCTGTCCATTACTCCTGTTACTAGGAACATTTCAACATATTCTTGTAAATAAAAACACTTTTAAAGAAAGCATTTAATTCCTAAGACCTTTTACAGTTCTCTTCTGCTAATAAATTGTCAGTTCTTTTCAATTGTGCTATTCCAACATCAACTTTTCTTTTTGAATTTGCATACTTAAAAAAGGCCTTTGGATTATTTTCTTGTGATATCTTTTGTTTAAAATCAGCCTGTGCTCTTCTACATTCACGAGTAGCAGCATTTCGATATCTTATGCAGTATTTTTTAAAAGTGTGTTCTCTTGTTTTAATATACTTTTGCCAAGAACGGTGCTTCTTTTTGATAGCCGTTTGTGCATTCTTCATCATCCAGATAGGTCTGTTTATTTTAGATGTTCCAGTGTAAAAAAAAAAAATGTTAGGGATATATTTATCCATATAGGTATGTATTTTGTCCCTTAAATAAATCCATTTTACATTTAAAGATTTTTCAAAACAATCATCCTCCCACTGGACATTGAACAACTGGGTGGTGATTGCATCATAGTTTACTTTATTATATAAGAATTTTTCTTTGGACAGAAAATTTACTCTGAAGTTACAGTCAATAATGAATGATATCACAACATTGTAACTTTTACCTAGAGGAAAATAGTACTCTATGTTACTAATTAATAGCCCGTCAGTTGAGAACACCAAATCAAGAACACTTGTTTGCTGAGAGTTTCTATATCTTGTGTAGAAGTTCACATGTTGGTATAAACAACTGTCCCTGGCTGCCTAGATAAACTCATGACTACTACAGGTCTCAGGAACAACCATTATTATTTTTTTTTAAGATCGATTTCTTGGCCAATAGCATTCATTAATTTGTTTAATTGAAAGTTGTTTTCTTGGTCAGAATTTGTTGACCTGTACACTAAAACAATCAGAAGTGTTCCATTGTCGGTTCTTACTTCACACCAGCATCTTTCTTTAAAGTTAATATTGTTCAGAGTTTGATAACTACCTCCATGAATACCGTTTCTAATGAATAAATTTGCACNTTTTAAATAATTTCAGAATTTGCTCTTCATCAACGTTCAGATCATTAATCGTCTGTCCATTACTCCTGTTACTAGGAACATTTCAACATCTTCTTGTAAATAAAAACACTTTTAATGAAAGCATTTAATTCCTAAGACCTTTTACAGTTATCTTCTGCTAATAAATTGTCAGTTCTTTTAGATTGTGCTATTCCAACATCAACTTTTCTTTTTGAATGTGCATACTTAAAAAAAGCCTTTGGATTATTTTCTTGTGATATCTTTTGTTTAAAATCAGCCTGTGCTCTTCTACATTCATGAGTAGCAGCATTTCGATATCGTATGCAGTATTTTTAAAAAGTGTGTTCTCTTGTTTTAATATACTTTTGCCAAGAACGGTGCTTCTTTTTGATAGCCGTTTGTGCATTCTTCGTCATCCAGATAGGTCTGTTTATTTTAGATGTCCCAGTGTAAACAAAATTCTTAGGGATATATTTATCCATATAGGTATGTATTTTGTCTCTTAAATAAATCCATTTTTCATTTAAATATTTTTCAAAAAAATCATCCTCCCACTGGACATTGAACAACTGGGTGGTGATTGCATCATAGTTTACTTTATTATATAAGAATTTTTCTTTGGCCAGAACATTTTCTCTGAAGTTACAGTCAATAATGAATGATATTTCAACATTGTAACTTTTACCTAGAGAAGAATAGTACTGTATGTTACTAATTAATAGCCCGTCAGTTGAGAACACCAAATCAAGAACACTTGTTTGCTAAAAGTTTCTATATCTTGTGTAGAAGTTCACATGTTGGTATAAACAACTGTCCCTGGCTGCCTAGATAAACTCATGACTACTGCAGGTCTCAGGAACAACCATTATTATTTTTTTAAGATCGATTTCTTGGCCAATAGCATTCATTAATTTATTTAATTGAAAGTTGTTTTCTTGGTCAGAATTTGTTGACCTGTACACTAAAACAATCAGAAGTGTTCCATTGTCAGTTCTTACTTCACACCAGCATCTTCTTTAAAGTTAATATTGTTCAGAGTTTGATAACTACCTCCAAGAATACCGTTTCTAATAAATAAATTTGCACCTGTATTTCCACTAACAAAATATTAAGGATTGACAAATTGCTGAAAACCCTCCAGTCAGTAACTCGAAATATCAACTCTGTCACCCGTCACGTCTAAACACATACAAGATACAAGATACAAGAATCTTTATTTTACGTCGGATATGAACAACAATAAACATTAGCTCATGAGCTATTTCCCGACAAACAAATGTATATAGTATAACCAGTATAAATTGAGCTAAAAGAAAAATTAATCATATTATATAAGCATTGAAAGTACAAAGACATAGTTTAAGCACATAAAACACAAATTAAGTACAAATGTATATTAAGAGCATACTATTTTGCATGGTACAAACACATACATATACGACCAAGGGTAAGATACCTAACACTACATTAAAGTTTTCTTCCATGGTTCAATATTAAAACATATATTATATACATTTAAACACTCGAAAACAAAGCATAGCAGACCTATAATACATTTAAGATATAAAAGCAAGTATAGCTCATAAATACATGTTTAAAAACATATTAAAGCACATAAATATATGCTCACACATGCAAATATGTACTGCTAACTGTATTTATCAATAGTATAGGTCAGTCGCACATGGCACATCCACATTTGGGGCCCGTCCAGGTGCGGATAAGCCTTGTGAATTCTTTATATTCATCGGCGGTCCTTATATGATTTTTCAGACTATTCCACTACCGGACAGTCTCAAACCTAAACGAGTTCTTACCATGTGTAACTGTCCTCACTGATGGAACTACAAGTGTGTTTTGATACCTAAGATTATATGCGGATGACTTGGTTTTGACAAGATCTCTGATATATTAAGGCGAGATACAATTGATCATTTCGTATGTCTCTGTTGCAATTGTCCGTAATCTGCTGAGATGAAGGGTAGACAACTTTGCCATATCTAGCAGGACTGAATACGGAGAGTCATAGTCATTATAGACTATTTACAAGGCTCTATACTGAAGCTTTTCAAGTTTTTAAGTATTCGCATTACTAAAAAAGTGCCACACGATTGGGTAATGGTTGAAGTTGGACCGGATAAAGGACTTGAATATTTCCATTGTTGTGTATGTTTAATTGTACATTCCGCTACATGTTTGACTGATAACTAATTACCCTTGAGTATTAAATGCATGTTTCATTTATACAGTTGTACCGGATTATGAAATACCAATGAGCATCAAGTCACCACCTCAATGATTTTACATGTGGCCCATACTCAGGACAAGACCACAACACAATCAGTGAAACTGTTATCTAAATTAAATTAAAATAAATTAATTGGTAAAACTATGAACATCTAGTTTTGTGGCATACTCACATTTCATGTTGTATTACACATGTTCATGTTTTATTGTATATACAACTAACTATGTAACTGTAACATAACATTTATCATCAAACATTTATTCACAGTTATTATAGGTGACTTACCACAAATGTACAAAACACTATCAAAGCAAAAGAATAGTCTTGGAACAGATATTGTTCTCACTTTTCCTGGGAACAACGGCATGCTTAATTTGACCCAGTTTACTTGGTGGAGCGAACCCACTGTAATTCTGCATACGCTGCTCGCTGCTTAATTTCGAGAAAACGCATAAATGTTTTCAACTTCATCGCATATACGATACAACGTTTACGCGGCACAACGGCACATATTCGTCGTGTGCCTGTCACTCATCAGAAGCGACTTTCGTATGCGTTGCGCGTCCCGGCATAAACGTGCCGAATCGATAAATTCTTGACAGAGTGAATTTCCTAAAGGCTGACGAAATGGTGGATAACAAGATTGGGGGAGTGTTCGCCCGGTATGGCGGCTTCATCTCACGTCACGCCTGGAAGGTCATCATCATCGTCGTCTTCGTCAACTGCGCGCTGGCCGTCGGCATGCTCAGAATGAAGTCGAACATCAACGCTCAAGAGGTTTATCTACCTGAAGGTGGGCGTTGTACTCCACGTTAAATGAAAACTATTTATGTTATGACCGTTGTTGTCGAATATAGTTGTATCCAGAGATAGGTCGGAATCCCACCGAAAGTTATATGTTCTGAAATGTCCTGTAATTTCATATTGAAAAATAAAATAACGAGCCCCTATATTACCCGGTAATAAATATGTTTTTCCCACATTGCATAACTTACAGAAAAATGCATCCACCGTTTAGCTCTATGTATTTTTATGTTTTATCTGTTAAGAATTATCTCATACCGTTATAACATATACTACAATAATCGTATCGCCTTATTATGACCCATTTTGTCCGTCGGTTGGAAGGTCGATATGTCTGTTGGTAAATCTGACGGCGCGCAGAATATTCGTTTTCGCGCAATATTTAGATAATGCCTTTACCTATATCCATGTAAATTGACATGACTGTTAATCTGAGAGAGAAAAAGAGGGCGCCTATCGATTTTGAGGTGAACAATTCAATGTGACAGGGGCTTGTAACAATATTTTTTTTTCGGCAGTCATAATCCTGATTGGAGAACGTAATCCCGATCCTAAGTGGGGAAAAATAAAATGTATTTCATACTTTGTTAATCATAACAATTGCAAAACATGTTTCCGATTATGCAAGAATCCAAATACGTTTTGCATTATCACTGTTAATTGTTCAATAAATATAATTCTTCCCTTACTTTGATTCAATAAGGGCATTATTCAGCTACTGACAAGTATGTGCACATGTTACTGGAAAACCAACTCAGGAAGAGTGTGAGTTGATAAACTGACCGCCGTGATATTACTGAAAAACGGTTAGGACAAGTATGTTTTGTTGATCAACAATCTTTAAATTGTAACTCTTAAATGTTATTAAAACATTGAAATAAGCTCTTTAAATAATATAATGACCCTTGAAATTTCTACATTAAAAAAAAATACCCCTGAAAAGTCTTTGTAGCGGTATCAATTGTAATTGTATCATTAAATAATACGTATGTTAAATTAAAATGACACAAACGTAAACTTGTTTGATATTGGAATACAATTTTAATACTTGAAAACCAAACTGAATTATTTTATTTTCAATAAAAAAAACACTACTGTCAAAAATCTGTTAGATAAATCAACTGCAAACATATTATATATCCATGAAATTGCAAACATTTATGTGCAAACTGCACGGGCTAACATCGATTTAAAATCATTTTTGTACTTATTCATATGTACCACATAAAATTAAGTCATGGTTGTTGTTCTCTCATGCTTGATTTTTACCTACCATGTCTTAAATGTATCGGTTCTGAGAGCGGCGTTTTTGTAGCTGTTATAAAAGTTCATACGATACAAGTCAAGTGTTGATGATTTTAGTTTTATTGTTTTGTGATTCCCAAGTGTGTATAGGGTTTTAAAAACACCAAGGAAGTCAATATATTCGCAAAACTGAGTGATATGCATTCCTTTAAAAAAACTCATGGGTAAAATCATGTATTGAAAATAACAAAACGGTATCAGTACTAGGTAAAATTCACTTAGTTTTATTATATGGTTAAAGTTCATAGTATTTGGTATGCAATCACTGAACCATTTGATATAAAGGAAGTAGTTAAGTAATTCAGGTTTGAAATTATCGTTTTGACTGATACATGTTCTTACTTTCTACTTAAAGCATTCACAAACTCATCTGTAAAGAGTCACCAGAGCTTGTTAAAAACGTCTTTTGAAGTGAAGAAGTTGGAACCTTAGCACCCTGTGGTAGTGTGAAGCTAAGAAACGACGTGGTCCATCTTGTGTTACGAATATTACGTTGCCTGCGTTCGCGGCGAAGTAACTTATTTGTTGAAAAGAAAATGATTTTAGCGGACATTTTAGAAATCTTAACTTGAACTAGGACTATTCCAATTTTCCTTGCTGTATTTCAGTACATTAAAGTGCGAGCAAAATAAAGAAACAAAAGAATAAGTAATGGTATCACAACCTTTTTATTCAAAATATAGTTGTGTTATATGTATTGAAAATCAGAACTAAACACATCTTAAGCAATCTCACTAAAAGATTACAAACAAAAATCCGAGTGAATGCAAATGAGCTAACACTCGTCTTTCATATCATATTTGATTAAATAAACTCGTATAGTAAATATATTTTGTGAATCAAGTTCCCGGACGAGTGTACGATATGTTTTATCACATACTTTAAAACGACACCAAACAAATAAAGAAATAAATTGCCAAGGATAAATGTTGATCTATTGGCCTCTATATTGAATTTTTCGGCTTATATCAAAAACACAACATAATGGCAGAAAGAAAAAACTTCTAATAAACTGAGGAAAACACGAAAAAAAATATATTCAGAATTATACATATAAAAGTTTTGAAAATGTTCGTGTTAATCAAAAAGCACAAAAATATAAAGCAAACATATCAAACACAAGCAACGGCACTTAAATACTCAGCTTGACATGTATCTTCGTTATTCGGCCAATCTTCTTTTTATATATAATGATTTGCTTGAAGTACAATTTACTGATTCCAGTGCATTATTTCCACCAGAATATAGCAATATGTCTTGTTAAGTTATAAAGCATTTTCCAGTGTTTGAATGTGACCACATATTTCCTATATCTCTGCTACAAATAAGACAATTAATTGATCACGTAANTTTTTTTTTTTTTTCAAAAACTATTTAACTATTTTATACACTATTTTTACCACTTATAATGATACGAGATGGACACAATTTGACAGCGCATGTATACATATCATAAACAGTCTAAACATTCGTTTTCAAAGGAGCGAGAATAGTGAAATATTACACAATTAACACTTATTCTGGATGATTAGTAATAAATGGAAAGCTGAATGAGTGACTTTAATACAGTTAATCACAAATCAAAGCATTTATCAAACGAACTAATGAAAAAAATGTGTGTTTGCAGTAGCTACAGAAAAACTTATATGAAAGGAAGTATGTTGACCATGTAATATACTTTTCAATTCAAATCATGACGGCTTTTTGTGCCTTATATCGGTTTTCCCAACACATCTTGTATGTTCTTTTGAAAGAAAATCAAAACACATCTTAACACATTTTAAAAGTCCAACAAGTTATATTAAAAGAATAACACAATTAAGCTAAACGGGTTTATTTCCCTTTATCTATACGTACTTAATAAACGTCTAACTGGTTTTCATTGGCAAGTGTTTCCATGACTACCAGAACCATCCGCTTTTGGGCTGCTTACCAGAGCCTTAGAACCACACATCCTTTACATATTTGTCGTGTGTGTGTGTGGAGGATACCTCGCGCTGAAAATTTATCCAAAGATAATTCACAACTTACAAGCATAGATTCGATTGTTCCGATTTTAGTTTGCATGTTAGCACTACGTACAATTTCATACATTTCTAATACATAGGGAGACATTGTCAACGAGCAGTATTTCAAATATACTATACGTTGGATAATTAAAGAAACGCTTTTATCTCAATGTAGATTCTTATATACGTATTGGGAAATGCAAGTAGAAGCTGCAAGTACATACATGGTAGTCAACTGTTTCTAGTCTTAGATGATCATACAGTGTTAACATTATCACGTAAAAACGTGACTATATAAAATAAAAATTCAAGAAAATGTACTTGTTTAGAAATAATTTAATTCGTACGCGGATCTTAGTGTATGCACAATAGGGATGTGTGCTTACGAATCCGCGTACTGATGACAGTAATGTAGTGACGTCACGATATTCATAAACGGTTGATAATTACAAATATTAGGCTTTTAAACATGATTCAGCAACATTTGACAGAGAAAACAGGGATGTTTATCGTATGTATGGTTATCGGAAATAAGCTAATAACACTGTAAAACGCTTCCTTGTCTTGTGCACATTAATTCAATATTGTTTATGCAGTGACGTATCTAGACCTTTTCTAGTTGTAGACTCGGTCATAACATTCAGAAACGAAAAACGAGTTTAACTCTTTCATTAAATGCAAGTATGTGTGTTTTCTGTTCACAGCCGCCTTAAAAACAGAGTTTGGTAGATCGGTTGGAAAAATACGTTTTTCCTATTTTGAGACATAATCATGTATAAAATATTGAAAATAAGCAGCCAAAATTGAACGAAATATGTTAAAATTAAGACGTATAGTATTATTTGCAAACAAAACTTAATGGGGTAGATATGAAACCGATATCAACGGAGACATTGATGATTTGCCCTTTGACACAAGTCCAAAACTATACCCATAAACGTCGATTTCACTTAAGCCTCCATAACGGTTGTCATAACTTTTTATAATATCTATATTACAAATAGACAATAGACAGACGACAAGAATGTGTTATGATGTCATGTAAAGATATAATTTTGCAGATTTATTAGGAATGATAATGTATAAAATAAATTATTGTATGATATGATTGTTTAATCGTTATTTATCGTCTTTTTAATAGTTACTGACACAGCCATTATTAATGTCATGTGTGGAATCCAAGCAACCGTCACCAAATTACCGACACACATTGGTAACATTTTGCTTTATTTTTCTTTCTAATAAAATGAGGTCATTTTNATATGATATGGAATGGAATACCTATAACTAAATAATTCTTCATTCAAAACCATTTATGTATGACATACACAAAGTTTTGTTATTGGCTCTATGTGTTTTTCTCATTCTTAAGTCTAAAAATGAAATGTCGATTACGGTCCAGGTTTGCCTTTCTGTATGTTCCATCTTTCCGCTTTGCAGATTTGTACGAAGTATATCCTGTACGTCTGGCTAGTTATTCTGCAATTTGCTGCGGGGTCGTGCGTAATAATTTCGCTGGTATTCATGTTTACCTCTTCAAGAGAGTATGATTCCAAAGTTCCCATCTTTCTGAACTTCGTCTCTTTCGTCACTTTGCTCGTGGTCACGTTGATTAACCTATACAAGGTCTGTTTCCTGGATAAGAACGGTCTCTGCTTTTTGTACAGCCTCAACAAAAATGTTGAACAAGCCAATGTGTCGGTAAGATTTATCTTTACACATTGAAGAAATGTTTAAATTGCACGTATACGAATATTCTAATAAGGGAAACCTTCTACTTATACATTAGCTGGTTATTCTTAATAAGATAAACAGAGAAACTGCCAGATTGCAATAAAGTCCATCAGTTGTTTGGGGGATTTTCAGTTACGTGTACTCACTACCCAGACTACAATGCGTATTACTTTCATGGCGGTCTCAAATTAAAAAATAAATAGTCAGTTACAACTATTGACCATTTTATATAATTTGTACCCCATTAAAAGCACAGTGGGATTGGAGTAACGCTCGTATCATCATGGACTTTTGTCCGTCTTATTCGTTCTATATTCAACCTTCAAATTTGTATTCATTATGTCTTATAGTTTCTTGTTGCACAAGTGCAATTTGTATTATCCTGCATAACACGTTGCTTACATTATGACCATTTAACAACTTAAAACTTCTTTTGCATGCTTTTTTTAATCACAATTTGCTACTGTAAAGCTCAAGTCTATAATGTATAAAAACATTACTTTAAAGATCAAGTACACTTATACACTTACTATTATTCTCTTTTTTTAATCCTTGAAGACCTTGTTATGCAATGATATTCATGATTTCTGACTCCAGATTCAGATAAGTTATAGATCAGCAGGGGCTGCAACTGACGAAACCTCAAGGTTCTTGCCACCTTCGAATTCAATGGAAGTCAGAAACCCTGAAGCCGGGTCCGAGCCTTTCTATGATGAAAATGATCACAAGATGCTTGTCTAGAACACGAGTTTTGGGCTTTTGCAGTACAAGGTGGTTTTCGAAGACAATGTACTTGAGGTGTTTTAATTTATTTTTTTCCAACAAAGTGACTGTTGTTAATATTCTAGACAAAAATGTTTTGGACTTTTGAATTTTTATGGCACAACTCTCTTAAGACTTTTAAGCACAAAGCATTACACGGGCACGTCATAAAGTGTGACATATGAGAAAACTATGCCTTTGTTACAGGTTACCCAACATAACTTTACAGCAATCGCCCAACCCTTAAACATGTCGATAATTATTTTGTGCTTAAGCAATTTATGTTTGTCGTTATTTAGTTTCACGTTTGGTTTTGATACCATCCATTTCAAACACAAATAATGTCAATACTTTAAGAATTTATTTTATTAATGTTAAAATACGCAATTTGGCAATTAACTGATTAAAAAACAATATAAACATAGGCATCACGAAAAAAACATGTGTTTAAACATTGTCTTGAAATCATATCTCATATTGCGAAAACTAACAGTCCGATGTGGCTTAAAATATATCTATGTATTAAAGTAGTTTTTGAACACTTGTAAATTATAAGCAAACGTTAAAATATTATTCATAAAATATGAAAGAGATAATGGCTAATTGTTGTTGATTGTATTTATTCATTTTTGTTTAATTGCAACACAATTACAATTACTGTTCACTGTTTTTATTAAAGGTTAAGAAAACAGATGTCAAAAAAGCCACTATAATGTTAAAGTATTGTTCTGCGTGACATAATACAAATGGCGGTTATCATGTTTGTTCCAAAAATGCGTTTAAATCAGATGTGCCATCAGATATATGTTTTGTTTGCTATATGACATTCAATTTCGTAACTTGTGAGTAATGGAACGATATAATCAAGCAAATACAGTTGACAGAAATGTCAAGGAAAAGGTGCCCTAATGGGTTTTAAACCACAGACATATAAATGTAAAGGCTTACATCCGAATCACTTGTATATATTTAACTGCATTTTTAACTTTATATTTTGTGATCAATAAGCGAGACAAAAAGTAAATAATTTTCAACACTTTAGGTTATTTTTTTACGTACAAAAAAGTGTTTAATTTATTATATAAGAATTGTTATCGTTTGATTATCTCTTACAAAATATTAGGGTACTGTTCATTCATCTATCAAAGAGATGATATTTCGAGTATATTGGGTTGGAGGTGTAAGTTATATACAACTTAATTAATATTTGATCAACTGTCTGTGTTCTCGTTAAATAAGAAGAAAAAAAACGCATTCATAAATTAAAAAAAAAACACGAATACATGTAGAAATGAATGAATAAATTAATTCACGAATTAATTAATGAATGCATTTATAAGTGAACGGATTAATGAATAAATTATTGAATGAATGTTAAAACACGCCTTTTCCAAAATATCATGGAAACCAGTGCTAACGTTTCACATATCAAACATGAACATAATATGCGTATTTTCCAAATTATTGATAAGAGCGTTACAAACCTTTGATACTTGTATCTACTTCAACTGATAATTATTTATAGATCAAACAATATTTTTTGTTTTGAAATTAAGACATGACAGTTTTGGACAATAGTTATGCTGCATTTGTCATAGGGTGATATTTTAATAATCGTGTATCGTCAAGGTGCCACATATATGTAGATTATATAGTATTTTCGTAGTGAGTATATAGTTATTAATGGTTAGTAACAAATTATACTAACACCGGTTTATGCACGTGATACCTTATCATTGCCGCCACTTTCAAATACATCTGATTAACACTGACGATCGGACCTTTTTTCGTACTGACGTTGTACGCAGAAATAAATATGTATATATGCAGGTAAACTAGTTATATGGTTATACATTCCTTATTAGTATTATTATAAACATTAGTATTATTAGTATTATATTTATTGAAATGATACAAGTTATAATTGTCACATCGTTTGTATTGTTTGTATTGTTTAACAGATACATTAGTTTGGCCGCTATATCTATTAAACCGTATTGTACTGATTAATAAGACGGACTGAAATCAAACGAAAGTTAATGTTCTGAGAAGAGAACTTTTATTTCAACAAATACATATACATATTTACACAGTTGAAATAAACCTTTATGGTCCTTGTTTAACACAGATCACATAACATGATGTATTCATATTTATATATTCATAAAAAAAAAGAAAAAAAGAAAAACACATGGTATTTCATAAAAAAACGTTATGGTTGAATAAACAATAATTTTCTAATACAGATCCTACATCTCGCATCCAGTGGAAATTCAAAATCAATTTTCTAAAGAAACATGCAGTATTTACACAACATATATATAATTTGCTATTTCAATATTTCTAACATCAAGTTCAGAATATCAAATTTCAAACAAAATGTATGTTCTTCAATACAACTACTCAGAGCGTCGGTAATGAACACGCAAATGTTTGCAAGATCTTACTTACTGGAATCACCTAACATCACATTGTTTTTTTGTTTTTTAAACATCACATATATCACATGATGTAATATTCATATTATATTACAAAAAAAACAACATAAGTACAATATTTCTAAGGTGATGAGACTTGAATAAACAAAGACTTGAATAAACTCATCAATGACCCTGTTATTATTATAAAAACGAGTGCAGAAAAGGAAAGCTAACTCTTCCAATCATTCTCCCAAGAAACAGCAGAGTTTTTTCCCTTTCTAAATGATCCATTTAGAATACCCAAAACAGCTAGACTTAATTGCTATGGTTTAAGATTCGATATTCAAATNTTTATATATTTATATTATAATTTATCTACAAAAGATGATTTAGTCAAGGAAAATTTATTCAACCGAACTCTAATTGAATACGCATAACATTAGTTTTAAACCGTATTGTACTGATTAATAAGACGGACTGAAATCAAACGAAAGTTAATGTTCTGATAGCAGACTAATTGTATGTCATATAATGTTTTATTGATGACTCATGATTAGGATTGCTGAAGAACAGGTTGTTTAATATGTTTTAATACAAGGTTTAAGATTTATTTCGACTATGTAAAAACTAAATAAAAAAGTGTTGTTAAAGGGACTGTAAACCACGAATGACGAAAAAAGAAAAGTTCTAAAATACCGTAAGCTTTACAATTATTATATTGATCATCATCGTCACGTGGTAAACTCAAAAAAAAATAAAAATAAATTGTGCATGCGTTGTGAATTGTATATATTTTATACATAAAATGATCAATATACTTGCGTTATCTTAGTGTGTATATCGCTATGTCACCTATTTTGGCGACGTACTTTCGATTTCACATCGCGAAATTGTATTGCCGAATATACTGAAAATATGAACTTTTTTCAAGTAATGTATTATACCAGTCGTGATATTTTAATCAATATGAACTAATAATTGTAAAAAAATATGGTATTTTAGAACTTTTCTTTTTTGGTCATTCGTGGCTTACAGTCCCTCTAAGTGTCTTGTTACAATTCGTAAAGCAGTCAAAGTATATTTTTGGCAAAAAAAAACTAATCGAAATATAAAGTAACGATAACGCAACAAACGTCGTCAATTACTTGTTTAAAAAATATGTTATTGGAAAGGTCTTACGATTATTAGTAACTAATTAAGTTGATCTTTGTACAGAAAGCACGGAAACTTTGTATGGAGCTGAAGGGCATATACAAATTGATTTCTTCTTTCATATTACCATGTTTCTCGTTTTTGTTTTCAAGTAACAACATGCACAAAAATCATACCAAAAGTAATGGTTCAAGATGAGTGATCTGATATTTTCAAAAGACGACTGTATACGATGTTATCGAGACCAAACGCATTACAACCACCTTATCGCGTTAACAATAATAATCATCAGAGACTCAGCGCAAATTAAGTCAATTAAAACGTTTTCAACATCTACTGTCATACATTATGCACTGTACATTCGAGCAGTGTGGTATTATACATAACTTTAAAGAGTACTTCATGTTGCAAGTGAGTGACCCCGAAGCACGGAACCTTTCGAGCGAAAACGATTGCAAACGACCGAAATTGTGAGATATGTTTGTTTGATAGTGTATTGAGTATAGATGATTATATCAGCTATATCAGTAAACAAGTTATAATTGTGTCAGGTACATTGAATGAAAAACATCACCACCGACTTAACATGACACCGCAAGGTAAGAGTTTTGTTTAACTGTATTTCTTAAAATAAAAAAAAATCAAGCTATAGAGAAATATATGTTTAAGTACTATGTTCAATCTAAATTATTATTACATGTCGTAATCATGTTATATCTACCTGCATTGTTTGTTTACCGACCGTTCTAGGGCTGTGAATTCAGCTTGAATCGCGTTTAATATTTAGTGTTTTGATAGCATATATAGAGAAATACAGGTTACTGCATGATCTTTTTGTAATATATCAGGCAAGGCTAAGAATATTATAACGGCGAGGCCGAGCCGTTATTTTATTCGTGCCGAGCCAAAAATATTACAAAAAGATCAGGCAGTAACCTGTTTTTCTGTTTATCATACCTCTCTCTAAGTCGCCATTTAAAAAGAAATAATGAAATAAAATCGCTTCGACGCTGCAATTTTAGCGGGAATGAATATGATCTTTCACAAATGATTAACATGGGTTTCGCTGTCCATCACGTAACAATGTTTCTAAGCCTCGCATGATAAACTTGATATTTATCCAAAACTCACATAATATCCTATTTATCGTATTATTTCCTCCCCTTTTCCATTAATAATTATTAAATATCGCATTTTTTGATGATATTGTTCTTCCGTAAATTTTTGGAAAAACACGAGTGTGTTCTAAAAATAGCGATAGTATAGAGCTCAAGTTTATACGATTTGTGTTATACTATCGATTTTCATCTGGTTATATGATGAAATATATAACATCTTGCTATCAAATTGTTTGTTTTGTTGAATCTGATTTTATTTTACTAAAAATGATGACTTTATAGATAATTCCGAGTAAAATGACCTACATCCAAACATTTACTGATTTAACAACTTCCTGTTGAACATGACGTCATCAGCATTTACACATTCATTTTTAATATTTGGAAAATACGTTTTTTGCTGTTTGTGTTGCTTTCTGTGAATTAAATGTAATACATCTTGGTATCAAATTGTTTGTTTTGATGAATCTGATTCNTAGGTTAGTGTTGATTATAGATCAGGTTTATCATGCTCGGCACGAAAACAAAAAAAGCACCCGCCAAGGCTCGTGCTTTTTGTTTTCTAAGCCTCGCATGATAAACCTGATCTATAATCAACACTTACCTAATATTCTCTATTTATCTGATACCATATCGTTTACAAAACTGGAAGTGAATATACTAAACGCAGATTATGTCAGCAAAAATTAAGTGAAATGAACACTCATGCAAAAAAAGCAGAATTACATCCACGGTCTGTAATGCATATAAAATAGGTGGAAAAGACCATTTCAAGATCAAAATGAGAGACCGAGAGAAGACAAGGTTTTATTGCAATCAGAAATTTAATAACGCGTTTTAATTCAGTAAGAATACTATGTGTAGCTTTTGATTATATTTTTTATATTGCAGTTCCGGGAAAAAAATATTAAATATTGGAGTCCTATAAAGTTGTATTACCATCATGTATTTATATTAGTATATATATAAAGAAATAAAACGTCCCTGCCCTGAGATTCGAATGTGGGCCTTCTGGAAATAATATACTTCCTAAACCAAACGGCTCTTTCGGCATGTTCTATTAACCTTGTAGTCACAGGGGGAAGTTGCGCAAAAATAAAATAAAAATAAAATAATATCTAATATATATAGACAAGGGACTCAACTAGCTGACCGATTTTTCGACCCGATCAACTACAACGCCCCGTAGCTCTGTCAATAATACACCGAAAAGCACCAACTCGGTCTCATTCGATGCGGGGGACATTTCTTTAATTGACCATAAACGTTGTATCACAATCGTGCCCCACAAAATGAAAATGCGAACGTCGAATTGCCACAAATACCTTTCTAGGACACAGGTTGATACCGAACCGAACTGTGAAATCGCTTCTCCGTAAAGATCAAATTTCGGCATTCGATACGCTACAACCTCAAACTACTATATGAATAAATAAAGTAAACAAAATTAAAAAAATACCCGCGAACAATTCGTGCATTACACTCAACAAACGATAGGAAAACGCGAAGTTTGTCGAGGACTCGGACGAATTGTACAACAGCCGTCCATTTTCATGTTCTCTGTCCGGGGTGAAGGGGAATTCCGTCGCTGATTGTTTAAAATTACACTAAAATATTTATTGACCAATGGGACAATCGATAGTTTTCACCTCTTTGATGAATGAAATAAAAAAATGAAAATGGTCGGCTTTTGTACACTTCGTTGGTTGTAAAAACGCGTTATTTAAGTGTCACCAGATAAGCGCAATAGGGAAGAATTCTGGTCAAATAGGATTGTAACAAAATATGTCCAAAAATTTTGAGTTATTAATTATGGACGAAAACCCGTATGTCCGTAAATTTAGAGTCACGAACAATACTAATTTGGCTGAAAAAGGGGTGTCCGAAAATTTAGAGTGTCTGAAGACTTAGAGTTATTGCGATATATTTTTATATCTTACCTTCTACAAAAATGACCTTATCCGATTCGCTTTGAACGTTCACGTGTCCATGGGGTATTTTCCATACACCCCGAGTAATTTCTATACACCCCGAGTAATTTCCATACTCCTATCAACGTAAAAAATGGCGTCTGTTCGATAAACTTCTAGATAAGTATTGTTATTATAAAATTATAATGTTAATGCATATGTACGGGGAACCAACCAGAAACGGGTCACATGCAGACCGATTCAAATTCTTTGGTATACTTATGTAAAGCTCGATAGTCTACCGGAAATAAACAAAATGGCTAAGCGTTTCGGCTCACGGCAGACGAGGCAGAAAATAAACGACTTAAACTTAATTATGATCAAACTTCTAAAAAAAGTAATAAGAAAGTAATTAGAAATCTGCAAATTACTTAATAAATTTACTTCGTAGTTTTCTTAGTAAAAACAGAGTTGTCGTCTGTGTTGGAACACTTTTGGCTGGACATTAGAAAAAATGATGGGGTATTGTACAAGGCAACCTCATTAGAGTATGTGCGAAATGGCCTTTACAGACACCTTAGATCACTACCATTCTTTTGTCAGATCGACATAGTGAAAGACAAAATGTTCTCACAAGCAAACTTGAATATCAAGGCTACACTGGCTGAAATAAAAAGGACAGGACTGGGAAACATTTGTCACCATCTCGTCATCTCCAAGCAAGAGCTGCAGGCTTGCTATTCATCTTTGTACATGTCACCAAATATACCGACAGGTACCGTAGCTTATTAATTATACTTCATTTACCACAAAGCATTTTACAAGCATTTTAAATTAGAAATAATTTTTTAAAAATATCCACACTCAGACTCTTTGATATTTTATAATATTGATAATAATAAAATTGCAATGGTAAACAGTTAAAAAAACACACTATAAATCCGCTCTGGAATGTCACAGTTTTAATACTAACAATAAGGGTTGTTCGTGTTAATGGAAACAACCAGCAACAACCAGCATTTTTACTGCTTATACATGAATATTCAATTGTTAATATTTGTCATAAAAAAACATTATTTGTTATTTGTAACCATTTAAAAGCTAGTATTGTTTCATGTGTTTCAGGATTGGCTAACAAGGTACAGTTGGATGTCAGACTGTTTTTCTGTCGGAGAGGTGTAGAAAATATGCATAGTATGACAGAAACACATTTGACATCAAAAGATGCAAAAACTGGTTTGCGGTATGTGTTCAAAGCAACCGATGAAATGACAAATACTCACCGGGAGGCTGACAGGGAAGAAGCGTCTGGATTTATGACATAATCATCAGGTTTGTGTGTTTAATGCAATAGCAATACTGTTGGATCAACTGGAGTTTTACTTCTTTATATTGATTTTTAAAATGTGATCAAGTTACTGTAAACAATTTCTGGAATTATTCCAAAATTTGGTATCAATGGACAAATATACCATACATTTGTGTGTTGTTTTTTTCACCCAAACTGTTTTTTTGTACTTTGTTTGTTTGGAAAATTTAACTTTATTCCTTAATATTTTCATATATATCTAATTAGAAGAAATCATAAGAGTATGAATAATTGCAAAATAAAGGTGGCATATAAAAATGCTTAGATATTGATTTAAAGCATGGGATCATTATGTTATTGTTTTTTCGTTTAAGGATCTCTATATTGCCCAGTGGCCAGTTTCGAGCGGTACCTATCCCATCTGCACCCAGACTGTGATCGTCTGTGGCAGAAGCCTCTATCGAGTTTTACCGCTGACCAAGTTATCTGGTTTTGTAAATCGGCCTTAGGCGAACATAAACTGCAGTCATTCATGTCAACTATGAGCAAGTTGTAAAAGCTTTCTCGGTTGTATACAAACCATTCGATCAGGGCAACAGGAGCAACTATTTTGTCAAAGAATATGTACAATCCTGCCCAGATAATGGCAGTCACAGGACACACATCTGTCCAGTCTCTGAACACATATCGATGAGTCAGTACTGATGAAAAAATTAAGATGGGACAGACCATTGGAAAAATTGTGTCAGGTGAACAATATGTAGCTCTTCCCTCCTCAACAGTGACGGCAGCTTTGCCAGCACCTGATTTCAGTGCTGCCGTTCTCCCTGCAGAGTCTGCAGTGGACTATTCCTAGGGAATTGATTTGGAAGAGATCTTGGGAGACTTCCACAGTGGTCCTACCATTTAAAGCCGTTCAAGTACCCATTCGCAGTCTACATCACAACAAATATTCAATGGAAATGTTACCATTATTCACAACTTGACCTTTCAGAAGTTGTGAAATGTGTTTACCCAGAACAGTGTTACAATTTCCAGATTGAAATGTTTATATTGTTCTAACTTCTTGCATTCTTTTCTGTGATAAAGTGTGTGTTTACCGTTATTTGTTTGTTTTTGACTCTGATAACACATTAATACCGATAATAATAATACGAAAATCGTTAATGACATTAGTTTTTCGTGTTGTTATAATAGTTTTGCCAATTAGTTTTTTTATAACAAATTGACGATTTCATTCACATGTGTTATATTAACAGTTGTTATACATCACTGTCTGTTTTTGTGTTAAAAATGTCAATAAATTACTGTTATTAACAGGCATCTGTTTATTCATTAAAACCTTAATAGGCATTTGAATTTGTTTCTGTTGTACTTAAAATGTCTATTAAACACAATGAGGAAAATGTAGTCGGTAAAGTTAGTCGATGAGATATAATCGTTACACTGTAAGTAACTGATGGTGTATGGTATATACACCTTCGCTCTCGTATGGTATGAAATTACTGAGGATGTATATCCCATACACCAACAGTTACTAACAGTGTAACTTGTTTTATTTGAGTGGTATGTGGCAAACTAGGACAATTCTAAATTCATCAATCTACGAACTGATCCCATTTAAGTAAACAACTTGAACGATATATATTAAAACGTGAAAGAACCTCTCTTAAATTACAGAGGAAGCTAAGAGGACGTTGTATCATGTGCGTCTAGCCACCTGGTTGGTACGGGTACTCACACTCGTAATAATTGTTGCTGGCATCTTCTCAATTTCCACAGAAGGTTACTATTTGGTCAACTACTGGCTTATGATTTCTGGAGCCGCGGTGAGTTGGTAAATTCTATTATCTATCGGTAGCGTCGTAGTCCGAATACAATTTGCTGCTTTTATGTGTCATTCAATTACTTTAACTATCATGAAACTCACAAGCACGGTTTTAACAATTTCGCTGCGAAGCAGCTCGATGATCTGTATTTGGCATGGGTATTATACATTTTCCTTTCCAGTTGTATTGTCAATAATGAATAAACAAGTGTTATTTAAAAAAAGGTCACACCAAATTTAAATCTTGGTCATCGGAATTACAGCTCTATTTTTTGAATTTGCCATGTTTGTTTGTTTATCAAAACAATGCCAAACAAAATAGTTTGTTTCAAATGGTCCCCGCCCGCACATATGAAAACATTTGATAATATTTTAAATATGTGTAGGAGCGGCGCGTATTCTCAAGTAACTGTAGAGGGATAATTAGTGTTAAGTTTTTTTTATTATCGATTAGATCATTGATCATTTAAAAAGAAAATAAATCAAGCGTACAGAGGGTTGCTCTTAAGCTGCGTCTTGCGAGTATTCGGCACTTCTTAAATATATTGCTTGTGGTATTTTAGAACATTTTTTAGTTCAAGCGTTCAGTGCTTCAATGTGCCAATGAGGCGAGTGTCTTTGCTTCCGCCGAGGTCCAATCAAATTTTCATTACATGTCGGTAACGCCATTGACAATGCTGACGGAGTATTCTGTGAGAGAAGACCAACTCGTTTTTGTCTTCTGCAGTATTGACACTTTCATTTGTCTGTACTTACATTTATCAAGATCTCGAATGCCAGCTCATTTTGCAATTGAATGTGATTTGATCGGGATTGGAATTGAACATTTTATTGTAAGTTCAGACAATAGTACTTCACTTGAGAACTCTTGTTATTGACATGATGCTATGATAATAAGTGGTATACCAACATAAATCAAACCAATTGTGCAGTACAAGCTCAGGTGTATAAACCTAACATAATTTTCAATTACATGACTAAATTTCCGATCTTTGTTTTGATTTTCTGATTTGATCAAGTTTTGTTCAATGCTATTAATAACGTACATTGTACAGGCGACTCATAGGCCAAGTGAGCCGGGTGTTATGCACGTGTATTTGTAATTAATGAATATTGTAATGTCACATACAAGTCATATTAAATAACAAAACTCTTACGTGTTTGTCCTCTTTAAATAGGGACTGACACAGCCATTATTTATATCATGTGCGTACTCAAATCAACCGTCACCAAATGGTCAACAAAGATCGGTAACATTTTGCTTTATTACTATTTCTAACAAAATGAGTTTGAGTAAAAATTTCAAATATTTTGTGCGAATTGTATAATTCATACTGGTTTACATCCAAATAATGATTTTTGTTTACAACAAGTTATGTATGTTTCTCGTGCACACATATCAGTTTGCCGTTTTGTATGTGTAATATTACTGTTTTGCAGAATTGTATGAAGTATACTCTGTACTTCTGGCTCTTTAGTCTGAACATAGCTGTTGTGTGGGTTGTTCTACATTCGGTGGAATTCGTGCTTCGGTATTCACGATTTTATACTTCCTCAGTTGACACCTTTCTGGCCCTCGTCGTCTTCGTCACAGATATCATGCTCAAGGTTATTATCCTGTACACGTTCTGTATCCTGCATAAGAACGGTCTCTGCTTTTTGTACAACCTCAACAAAGATGTTGAACAAGCGAATGTGTCGGTTAGATTTATCAATACACATTGACGATACGTTTTTATTTTAATTACAAATATACGAATATTTCAATAAAGAAAGCTTGTCATTATATATGAGATGCTTATTTTAATAAGTAGAACAGTAACTGCAATAGAGTCCATTAGTTTTTGGGAACTTTCAGTTACGTGTTCTATCCAGCCTATACTACATGTTCATTCCCTATATAGATTACACATGTTAATATCTTCAATTCCAATTATTGACGTGTTATATAATTTTAACCCGCTTCGAAGTACAGTGGGACAATGCTGGAATCCTCATGGACTTCTATCCATCTGTCCTAAGCCAAATTCCAACTTGCATGCATTGTTCCTTATTGCTGGGAGTTGTGCTCGTGAATGTGTTGATATCCTACAACGTTGCTTGCTTTATGGCCTTTTTTCAACTTAAAATTGCTTTTGCATGATTAATTTTAAATAACAATCTGCATGCAACATAACATTACATGCAATTTATCTATGACAACAACATGCGACGATCAAATACACTTTGCATGGTCTCATTGAAAATCGACCGTTTACGCAATTGTATGTATGTTGTCTTACCAAATATTCAGATACGTAATGGGTCCGCAGGGTTAACTGCCAGTGCTCCACCTGACGAAACATCAAGGATCTTGCCACCTTCGTATTCAGTTGCAGTCAGCAGCCCTGAAATCGGTTCCGATTTCTATGTTGGAAATGATCGCTAGAGGCTTAACAAGAACACGAGATGTGGTTTTTCGAAGGACAAGTTATCTTGGACAAAGTGTTTGTTTCAATTTTCTAGAACAAAGTGTTTGGGGCGTTTGAACTTTTATTGGACAACGCTCTTACGCCTTTTGAGCGCAAATATTACACAGATATGTAACAGAAGTGTAACCTAGGAGAAAACTATGTGTTTGTTGCAGGTTACCCAACAAACCATACAGCAACGACCAAAACGTTTAATTGTGTTCTTTACTTTATTTATTTTTTAACAATGATATATTCGTTATTAAGATGCATGTATAGTTTAGATAGCATCCATTTCAAACACTGATAACAAATAGTGTCAATATTTTAAGATTTTGTTTAAATAAAGTTAAAATACGCAATTTGACAATTAACTGAATATTAATCTATAGCAACATATGCATCAAGAATAAACAAATGTTTAAGTATTAAATTAAAATAATAGTTTATGTCCGAAAACAAATATTGTTTTGTGTCTCCAACATACGAATGCGTTCTAAAATTGGCTTTGTACATTCGTAAATTATAAAAAGAATCGGTAAATTGTAATTCATGTATTATGAAAGCTCATTGTACTTGTTTGCCTTGATTTATTTTTCAATGCAATAACACATAAAACTGTGTTTATTAAAGGTTGCTATAATGTTAAATTTTGCGTTCTTTTAAATTTATGCGGTGTTTCAATGAGACAATCCAAATGGCGGTTTGGCTGATTCCAAAAATTTGTTAAAAAAACACAAAATACTCAAATATGTGTGAGTTGTTTGCCATATGATATTAAATGTGAGCGAAATGAAAAAATATAATTTANCTAACCAATTGTGAAGTACAATCTCAGTTGTATAAACCTAACATAATTTTCAATTACATGACTACATTTCCGATCTTTGTTTTGATTTTCTGATTTGATCAAGTTTTGTTCAATGCTATTAATTACGTACATTGTACAGGCGACTCATAGGCCAAGTGAGCCGGGTGTTATGCACGTGTATTTGTAATGAATGAATATTGTAATGTCACATACAAGTCATATTAAATAACAAAACTATTACGTGTTTGTCCTCTTTAAATAGGGACTGACACAGCCATTATTAATATCATGTGCGTACTCAAATCAACCGTCACCAAATGGTCAACAAAGATCGGTAATATGTTGCTTTATTACTATTTCTAACAAAATGAGTTTGAGTAAAAATTTCAAATATTTTGTGCGAATTGCATTATTCATACTGGTTTATATCCAAATAATGATTTTTGTTTACAATAAGTTATGTATGTTTCTCGTGCACACATATCAGTTTGCCGTTTTGTATGTGTAACCTGTGAGGGAAATAAGCCAATGTGCCGTGGCTGCCTGGTGCGCCATATGTAAACGGACGACTTAGATCCCAGTGATCGGGGGTTGATTGTGAAGTCGGCTGAATATGTATATAGAAGCAGACTATAAACCGCACCTTTAACCTTTAACCTTTTAATATTACTGTTTTGCAGAATTGTATGAAGTATACCCTGTACTTCTGGCTCTTTACTTTGAACATAGCTGTTGTGTGGGTTGTTCTACATTCGGTGGAATTCGTGCTTGGGTATACACGATTTTATACTTCCTCAGCCCTTCTGGCCCTCGTCGTCTTCGTCACAGGTATCATGCTCACGGTTATTAACCTGTACACGTTCTGTATCCTGCATAAGAACGGTCTCTGCTTTGTGTACAGCCTCAACCAAGATGTTGAACAAGCGAATGTGTCGGTAAGATTTATCTATACACATTGACGATACGTTTTGATTTTAATTACAAATATACAAATATTTCTGTAAGGGAAGCTTGTCATTATATATAAGCTGCTTTTTTTAATAAGTAGAACAGTAACTGCAATAGAGTCCATTAGTTTTTGGGAACTTTCAGTTACGTGTTCTATCCAGCCTATACTACATGTTCATTCCCTATATATATTACACATGTTAATATCTTCAGTTCCAATTATTGGCGTGTTATATAATTTTAACCCGCTTCGAAGTACAGTGGGACAATGCTGGAATCCTCATGGACTTCTATCCATCTGTCCTAAGCCAAATTCCAACTTGCTAAATTTTTCCTTATGGCTGGGAGTTGTGCTCGTGAATGTGTTGATATCCTACAACGTTGCTTGCTTTATGACCGTTTTTCAACTTAAAACTTCTTTTGCATGATTAATTTTAAATAACAATCTGCATGCAACATAACATTACATGCAATTTATCTATGACAACTACACGCGACGATCAAATACACTTTGCATGGTCTCATTAAAAATCGACCGTTTACGCAATTATATGTATGCTGTCTTACCAAAGATTCAGATACGTAATGGGTCCGCAGGGTAAACTGCCAGTGCTCCACCTGACGAAACATCAAGGATCTTGCCACCTTCGTATTCAGTTGCAGTCAGCAGTTCTGAAATCGGTTCCGATTTCTAAGTTGGAAATGATCGCTAGAGGCTAAACTAGAACACGAGATGTGGTTTTTTGAAGGACAATTTATCTTGGACAAAGTGTTTGTTTCAATTTTCTAGAACAAAGTGTTTGGGGCGTTTGAACTTTTATTGGACAACGCTCTTACGCCTTTTGAGCGCAAATATTACACAGGCATGTAACAGAAGTGTAACATAGGAGAAAACTATGTGTTTGTTGCAAGTTACCCAACAAACCATACAGCAATGACCAAATCGTTTAATTGTGTTCTTTACTTTATTTGTTTTTTAACAATGATATATTCGTTATTTAGATGCATGCATAGTTTAGATAGCATCCATTTCAAACACTGATAACAAATAGTGTCAATATTTTAAGATTTTGTTTTAATAAAGTTAAAATACGCAATTTGACAATTAACTGAATATAAATCTATAGCAACATATGCATCAAGAATAAACAAATGTTTAAGTATTAAATTAACATAATAGTTTATGTCGCGAAAACAAATATTGTTATGTGTCTCTAACATACGAATGCGTTTTAAAATTGGCTTTGTACATTCGTAAATTATAAAAAGAATCGGTAAATTGTAATTCAAGTATTAGAACTTGACAGCTTGAAACCATCGTGTTTGTTAAAAAACGCATTTTCCAAAATATCGATTGAATATTGACTGACGTTTTATAATTGTAAATAAGTTAATATAAATGGTATTTGTCAAATTAATGATAAGAGCGTTGCAAACCTTTGATAGTTTAAATCTACTTTAATTGATGATTGTTCATTGATGAAACTATTTTTTTTTTGCCAGTATATGTTTGGAAAATAGACATTCTGTCAATATGTTTATAAGTCCCTTTAAAAAAGTCTGTGCCAAATTTGTATCTCCAGATATCAGCATATCCAACATTATTTCTTTATTTGTTATTTAAAGTACATGTACAACAATTGGACAACCAACGGCGTACGATTTGTTTCTCGATTCTAAATATGAAATTTATCTGTGTTGTGATAAATGTATAACGATGTTTTTTGGTGGTTTTAATGCTAAACATACCTCATTGAATTTAGATTTAGACCTTAGGTATGATAAACTACAAGTTGTTAAAGTTTGTAATTGTTTTGCTACCAACATATGATCATGTTTGCTACATCCGATTTCGACACAAAGAGAATGATACCTTTCAACGAATTAAATAAGATTTCAAATTCCTAGTTAAATCCTTTTTATCCTTAATGCACGTGTATAAAGTTAAACAAGTTTTTGTTTTAAAGTTCAAAAATTTATTTGTTTCATTGACCTACCTTATCTTTTGTCGACTTGTTAATAGAAACAAACATCGTTTTTGGCCTTAAAAGTTCTATTCATAGTTGTCGGTTTTATCATTCAGCGAGAACTGCACGATAGAGTAGTCCATTGTAATATTGATCTATTGTGCTTTCTGTTGAAACGTCTAGATATAGTTAAATTTGTGTTATTTCAATTGTGTGTTGTTAAAAATTACAGTCTGACAATATGATTTGTTCTAAATTAATATGAGATTTCTGCATTGACTGTGAAAAGTCGCAAACAATATTTATCCAAATTAAACTTCGTTGAAATCAGCGTTTGATAGCGAAACAAGAAGTTACACATATTAGACGACGTATACATATACTTACTCACCAGGGTGTCCGACGGTGAAACTAAAACATATGCGATGTTGGGATTCAAACGATTTCTGAATCCGTGTTGGCGTAATCAACTTCAGATGCAGCATTCAAGGCTAAATATTGCGCGTCGAAGGGCCGGTCGACCGAGGTCTCGGGCATATGCATTTGGCAGATACCAGAAGTCGAAACATCGGTTCTTAAAACGACACACGTTTGATGTAAAACACTACATGAGCTTCATCGATAAGTCGTTCATATGATGTTAGTTCCTAAGCAAATAAACTATGTAAATTCACGAGTTGATACAAAGATGTAGGTCCATAAATATATATTATTGAGATGTGGGTTCAAAAGTACAGCGATGTAGGATGATTAGTAGATATAAAGATATAGGTACATAAGAAAATATAAAGATGTAGGTTCATAAGAAGATATGAAGATGTAGGTTTATAAGTAGCTATAAAGATGTAGGTTCATAAGAAAATATAAAGATGTAGGTTCATAAGAAGATATAAAGATGTAGGTTCATAAGAAGATATAAATATGTAGGTTCATAAGAAGATATGAAGATGTAGGTTCATAAGAAGATATAAAGATGTAGGTTCATAAGAAAATATACATATGTAGGTTCATAAGAAGATATAAAGATGTGGGATCATAAGAAGATATAAAGATGTAGGTTCAAAAGAAGATATAAATATGTAGTTTCATAAGAAGATATAAATATGTAGGTTCATAAGAAGATATAAATATATAGGTTCATAAGAAGATATAAAGATGTAGGTTCATAAGAAAATATAAAGATTAAGGTTCATTAGAAGATATAAAGAGGTAGGTTCATAAGAAGATATAAAGATTTAGGTTCATAAGAAGATATAAAGATGTAGGTTCATAAGAAGATATAAAGATGTAGATTCATACGAAGATATGAAGATGTTGGTTTATAAGTAGATATGAAGATGTAGGTTCATTAGTAGATATGAAGTTGTAGGTTGAAAAATAGATATGAAGATGTAGGTTCATAAGTAGATATCAAGATGTAGTTCCATAAGGAGATATGAAGATGTAGATTCAAAAGTAGATATGAATATGTAGGTCCATAAGTAGATATAAAGATGTAGGTTCAAAAGTAGATACAATGATGTAAGTTCATAAGTTGATACAGAGATGTAGGATGGTTAGTAGATATAAAGATGTAGATTCAAAAGAAGATACAAAGATGTAGGTTCATAAAAAGATATAAAGATGTAGGTTCATAAGAAGATATAAAGATGTTGGTTCATAAGAAGAGATACAGATGTAGGTTCATAAGACGATATAAAGATGTAGGTTCATAAGAAGATATACAGATGTTGGTTCATAAGAAGAGATAAAGATGTAGGTTCATAATTAGATATGAAGATGTATGTTCATAAGTAGATATGTAGATATAGGTTCATAAGTAGATATAAAGAAGTATGTTCATAAGTAGATATGAAGATGTAGGTTCATAAGTAGATATGAAGATGTAGGTTCATATGTAGATATGAAGATGTAGGTTCATAAGTAGATATAAAAATGTAGGTTTATAAGTAGACATGAAGATGTAGGTTCATAAGTAGATATAAAGATGTAGTTTAATAAGTAGATATGAAAATGTAGGTTCATAAGTAGATATAAAGATGTAGGTTCATAAGTAGATATGAAGATGTATGTTCATAGTGAATATGAAGATGTATGTTCATAAGTTGACATGAAGATGTAGGTTCATACGCGGACATGAAGATGTAGGTTCATAAGTGGAACTGAAAATGTAGGTTCATAAGTAGATATTAAGATGTAGGTCCATAAGTACATGTAGATAAAACGATGTAGGTTCATAAGTAGATATGAAAATGTAGGTTCATAAGTATTTACAAAGATGTAGGTTCATAAGTAGATATAAAGATGTAGGTTCATTAGTAGATATAAAGATGTAGGTTCATAAGTAGATATGAATATGTAGGTTCATAAGCAGATATAAAGATGTAGGTTCATAAGTAGATATGAAGATGTAGGTTCATAAGTAGATATGAATATGTAGGTTCATAAGTAGATATAAAGATGTAGGTTCATAAGTAGATATGAAGATGTATGTTCATAAGTAGATATAAAGATGTAGGTTCATAAGTAGATATGAAGATGTAGGTTCATAAGAAGATATAAAAATGTAGGTCTATCAATAGATATGAAGATTTACTTATAATTTCATTGTGAGTAAATCAATTATTCCCTAATATAAATTGTTTCAAAAAACAAAATCGAAAAACAACACAACATATAGGTATAAGGCATGTTATTTGTAGCAAAATACAAATTCAATAGAATCTTGATTAAGCGGACTTCATCCAACTGTCATGACCCAGAGCGTGTTTGTTCATGGAACGGAGTACTGATGATTGACTGTTTGAAGCAAGCGGAAACCCACAATATAAATGCCATCATAGTAACTGAAAATATACTAAATAATGTTTCCGCAAAGGAGTCAACAAGTAAGTTATACTGAAATATCAATACAAATGATACCTTGGACTGCATCTAATATGAAAATCTGAAAACAAACTCAATTTTCTATATTAACAACAACAGTGTATACATACTTCTCTTAAAACTTTAACAGACGTTAATTCTGAAAATAAAAATTGAAACCAAAACAAAATATGCACATTTATCATTCATATGATATAGCAAATTTAACCAAGAAATGGGGGGGGGGCTGGGCGGTCAAACGACCTTTCTTTGCTACCAATAACACGAGTGACAAACAATGCCTTTATATACCTTTATAACGCCACGAAACCTTGCAATGCAGGAGCTAATTTCCCGCTAAATCAAATCGTAACACGAAGAAGTACGAACAATACCGAAAACTATAAAAAGAACAAATTTAGAAACGTGAATAATTTCATGTAGGTAGATATGAAGATGTAGGTTCATAAGTAGATATGAAGATGTAGGTTCATAAGTAGATATGAAGATGTAGGTTTATACGCTATAGTAGATACACAGATGTGCATAAGTGGATACAACGATGAAACTGCATAGGCATATGTCAAACAGTGAAGTGCAGTTTTATAGACGCGTTACTCTGCACCTCAAACATTTGAAGTTAATACCCTTTGTATATTTTCACATTTAATTGATGTCCGATGCATGGTCTAAAACTATTTAAATTACTTACAAACTGAAACGTCAAATGTAGATGGATCTAGTAGGAATAGTAAGGAGTAGTGTGTGGCACAAGAACCATCACTCTGAATCTGATTCGTTTGAAGTGATTGTTTTTTTTTTTGAATCTCCATACTTATTTTCGTGAAACATTGGTTAGGCGATACATCCGACTCAAGTTTCATTGAAATACAATTTGCACCAGGGATCGGAGCCTTAATTTAAACATGTAAAATACAAAAAATATATCTGCCTTATATTTGCTCTTATTATCATTCCTCTTTAAGGCGGTCGAGCGTATCATATATTGGCAATCAACTCGCTTTTCTGTTTACACGTATATGTGTTCCCTCTTTAAACAAACTGCTCGCGAAAAATAATAGTAAGTGAAATTGGAATTTCAAAATTATGCTTGGACCAAAGATATTTTGATAAGAGAAGGAGAAAAAAATTAGCGATTTGATTCGTTGACGAAAAAGTATTGTTTCATTTAACAAAAAAAAATTAAAATAAAAAAATCAACAACTTCCCCTGTTGAAATAAAATATATAATGTGACCTTTAAATATTGCTGTGTAACAAATGAGTAAACATTTAAAACCTACATGTCGTATTTACAATATGTTTTAAATATATTGCAATTTTATCTATTCGCTTTCAAATGCTTATACAAAATGATCGTTTTATTTATTTAATATGTAGTTACATTTCTAGAATTCAGCAAAAACTCGTGTTTATTACCCAATATGACCCAGATAATGTGCGTATGGAAGCAGCACTATTCTATTAAATGTCTGTTAGAGCATATGGCCGTCTTTGTCATGTATTGATTACATATGTACTTCCATTAAATATGCATATCCCCTGACTGATTAACTGTTTAACTTCTCAAATCTAATATATCTTTACGTCTCTTAATAGTTTTCTTCTTGTGTTTGAATAGCCGTAGGTTACTTCTTGGTTCATTACGTCTGAAGTCGTAGTTTATTGAAGGACAGACGGAAGGCCTGACTTAAGGACGGAGTCATGGGCGGAGGGACGGGCATACTCATGAATGCATACCGAAGTGTTTTGGGTACTTGAGACAGTTATGAAAAGGTAAAGACTCGCGTTAATAGACTGATATTGATGATACATCTTCAGCCGACTTTCACATTTGACTGGGTAATACGTCGACCGTAAGCACTCGGCGCAGTAGGCAGCCAGGACACATTGGATTATCTCCACAGGTGTCCACGTATACACCTGTGTGCTGAGGAGCAAGCGTGGTATTATGTTTTGCTCAGAACACTTAGAGTGGACTGAGCGGGATTAAAATCAGGGACCTTCCGATGTTTAGGCCAGAGGACTCAGACGTAGCAACATCGTAAAGTAAAGTGAACTTACGGGAAGCCGCACCGCGTTACGCTCGGTTCAAGCGTGACAGGGGAAACTAGCTAAACTAATTATACAAGGAATCTCCCCTGGTTGATCTCCCCTGTTTTGGCTGAGCTTCTTTTTTTTATTATTATGCTCCGTTGTTTGTTACTGCAATTCTTGTTGTTTTCAGCTGCTAATTATTGGAATAATTTATTATTTATGTTGTTATTATAACTGTGTTAAATGTTTTTTTTTAAATATTATTATATGGGTTGAGTGTATTGCAGCTCATCTGATTTGCTTCAGGTTTCTTCAGTTGTTTTCAGCTCTCATAGTCCCTTTAAGTATAGTTAAGTAAAAATCTGTTTTTAAATCTACTAAATATATAGTAAACTCTTTTTAAAAATCCACTCTGTAACTGCGAAGCACAAATGTGTTTGCTTTTTGCATGCAATCTCGTATGGTGGTATTTAGCAACTTTTTTTTAATCATTCTCCTGAAGTCAAATGTTCGTCGTCCTAAGCAGGGGTCTTTTCTTGATACATTGTATGCAATCTTTAAAGCAGTTTCTTCTCTCAAGCCTCAAGGCCCTCAGGTTTGGTATTTGGCATGTAACTTAGAATGGTGACCCTCTTGCNTAATCGTAGATTGCTGCGTTTCTTGCAGACCTACCTTGGGCAAACCATGCCGGTGAACATGTACAACACCGTGTATGAAGCCATTCTCCCATGCAATCTGCCCCTGTATACCGTGTCAGTATATTCGGGAGAGCACGTAGAGTCTCTTGCAAGCTACCATAACATTAATTCTAGGACGTTGGTCTAGGAATTGGATTCTTGGGTTATGACGTTCTATTGTGGTATGTACCACTGAAATATAAAGCAAGAATAGAATTATTTCAGATTCCACTAGAATAAACACAATTCTTAACATACAGCCCTAAAAGAATGCACCAATGGTAGTTTTATGCTAGTATAAACGCTCGGTATGGTANATCTGATCGACAGAACAGCCGAAAGTTATTTTTATGGACGGAACTTAAAATAGTACACAAGAAAAATAAGATACGTTGTATAAATCTTTAGTAAAAACCGTGTTAGAATCTATATAATTCGTGTACGTTATGGATGGTTGTCGAATAACCCACGGCCGGATTTGAGCGGGATTCAAATCAGGGATCTCCGATGTTTAGGCCAGAGGACTCAGACGTAGATACATCGTAAAGTAAAGTGACCTTACGGGAAGCCGCACCGCGTTACGCTCGGTTCAAGCGTGACAGGGGAAACTAGCTAAACTAATTATACAAAGAATCTCCCCTGGTTGATCTCCCCTGTTTTTGGCTGAGCTTCTTGTTTTATTATTATGCTCCGTTGTTTGTTACTGCAATTCTTGTTGTTTTCAGCTGCTAATTATTGGAATAATTTGTTATTTATGTTGTTATTATAACTGTGTTAGATGTTTTTTTTTAATATTATTATATGGGTTGAGTGTATTACAGCTCATCTGATTTGCTTCAGGTTTCTTCAGTTGTTTTCAGCTTTCATAGTCCCTTTAAGTATAGTTAAGTAAAAATCTGTTTTTAAATCTACTAAATATATAGTAAACTCTTTTTAAAAATCCACTCTGTAACTGCGAAGCACAAAGGTGTTTGCTTTTTTGCATGCAATCTCATATGGTGGTATTTAGCAACTTTCTTTGAATCATTCTCCTGAAGTCAAATGTTCGTCGTCCTAAGCAGGGGTCTTTTCTTGATACATTGTATGCATATAATGCAATCTTTAAAACAGTTTCTTCTCTAAAGCCTAAAGGCCCTCAGGTTTGGTATTTGGCATGTAACTTAGAATGGTGACCCTATTGCAGGTTGGTTCAATTTATGTCCTTTGGGTTTACAATTGGCCACGTTAGTGATCACGAAGTACGGAACCTGTTGAGCAAACCCGATTGCATGCTATCGTAAGCTATGATATACTTATGATAGTGTGCAGTGTATAGATGATTATATCAGCCATATCAGTAACACACATAATGAGTTTGTCAGATACATAACTTGCAAAATATAACTACAGAGCAGACATGATACCGTTAGGTAAGAGTTTTGTTTAACATTTAACATTATGTCTTAACATCGAACAAATATAATATAGAGACAAAATACGTTGTTTTAGTACTCTGTTCAATTTAAATGATTATATTATGTCAAAATAATTTCATATCTACATACATATTATGTTTACTGACCATATCAGGGCGGTGACCTCAGCTTGGATGATAATTTATATTTAGTGTTGTGATGGCATATTTGGTATACGCAATTTGTCACTAACTTTAAATATGAGTCATGTCATGCGAAACTGTGTCTTATGTGATATGCGGCCATCGTAGATCCAGACCAGCCTGCGCAATTAATCAGGGTTTCGTGGTCCCTAAGAGAGGACTGGGTATCTTCTGAACATACTTCGATATAAGAAACATTTTCGCATGACGCGGCTCATATTAAATCAGCAGATTGTTACACAAATGTCGCTCCTGATAATGTTCAAGGTTACATGTTGTAATTGTTAATATTTGCACGTTTTAATAACAAATTGGCCACTATTATCGTGGTTAGATAGTGAAGAGAAATCATTAATCAAAGAAACGAATATATAAATATCGCACCATTACTACTTTTGAACTTAAAACAGCTAACATAACCGCACACATATACATTATTTTAAAACATTTCACTCTATTTTTATTATTTGCTTTAATATTACTTGCTGCGGTACCTGCATATGTTTACTTATTTAAATGAATGTATATATGGTTTGTTTTCCCTATTAAAAAAATCACATTGTAATGATCCGCGGTTTTTTGTTTTCAAAGTATATGCTAATAAAAGTGTACTTTATATTAAAGGTTATTGCTGAAGAATTACGCTCTTGCAAATATGAATTCGACATCCTACATCCCTGTATAAAAAATGCCGAACTAACATTTTTATATTTATTAAAATCGTGTTCGATATAAGGAAAAAATCATTGTTTGAAAACAGACATTCTACAGGAGATACGTTTCTATAAACTTCACAAGGACGCGTGGTTGATTGAAGGATGTAAATAATCATTTCTGATTATCATAGCACTGGGTTAATCACTATGTGTTATCTTTTATCTGATACCATATCGTTTACATAAATTGAAGTGAATACACTAAACGTAGATTATGTCAGTTACAATGAAGTGAAATTAACAAACAGAAAGCATTTTGAATAGATTGAAAAGATCCTTTCCAGAGCATAATGATTGCAAGACATGCTTTAGACCAAGAGAGGACAATGTGTTTTTGCAAAAGATTCTTCACTGTGCGTTTAAATTCATGAATAATATTATGTGTAGCTTATGTTGCAGTGCATCATACCCTTCGGCAATTTCGGCACTTTCGGCATGTACTAGTTACCCTGTATTTGCACTTTACTTAAGCGCTCGGCTTGTTATGAGCAATTTGAAACATTCAGCACCACTCCACCTTTTTACGAATTATATTTGTCTCTGTGCATTTTATGATTTCTCCTTCACAAATCAGTTTTAAAGTGTGTAAAAGTGTGTATATTTCTATGTCCGTAGTTTTATTTCTTTCCTCTGTATATACTTTTGGTTTATTTAAGGGGTATGCGGTAAAATCCGTTAATATATGAACAGAGTCCTTTTAAACAAATCTTAAATGTTTTTTTGTGTGTCAAACTTAAAATGTACCTCTCTGAAATTGCAGTGGAAGCAAAAAGAACATTGTTTTGTGTACGTTTAGCCACCGGGTTGGTACGGGTACTGACTTTGGTCTGTATTGTGGCCGGTATTATATCAATAGAACACTTTCACGCTGCATATGTCGTCAACATCGGCCTCTCGATTTCTGTCGCCGCGGTGAGTTGTTCAATTATTTTATCTATCGGTTATGTCTTAGTCCGAATACGATTTGCTTTTTAATGTGAACTTAAATGCCATTAACTAGCATGAATTCGACAATTACGGTTTTAACAATACATATTGGGATTTTGCTTCAAAGGGTTATATCGTATTCACAAATGCATTGTGTTTATACATGTATACTGAAATTTAATCTAATAGACGAAACATACGATACTGACAATCTATTGTGCAGCTAATTACTATGTAAACTCCATGATGCATCGACGCATAGTGTTATTTTTTTTTTATTTTTTTTTTTATACCACATTTATATAGCGCCCTTTTCATACTCGAGATGTGCGTTCAAAGGCGCTTTACATTTTGTCCCTGATCATTGGGTCATAAGTCGTCCGTTAACATCTTGGCGCAGTATGCAGCCACGGCACATTGGCTTATTTCCCTCACAGGTACCCATTTATACACCTGGGTGGAGAGGAGCAGATGTGGGATAAATTTCTTGCTCAAGGAAATTCCAGTGGTCAGGGCGGGATTCGAACCCGGGACCTCTCGATCCCTAAGCCAGCGTCCTACCATTAGACCACTGCTCCCACNCTCTATTAATCGCCTATACATTTAATTGCCCGATTTTTAGCTATCATGCTTATGGTGAGTTTTTGTGTTCACCATTTGTCCCTCGTTCGTAGTCCGTCGTGCGTGCTTGCGAACACTTAAGAGGCCACATTTAAAAACCCAATATACAAGAAACATGGTAAGAGCAAAAGTGACGGACATGAAAGATGACATGTACATGAACGCAATTACTGATCACACGGATCTTTAAGAAACATTTCCTATAAATATATACTGGGATACGACTGTCAAATTCCTGCTTAACACCGTGGTCTGAACGATAGCAAAACATGTGATTCCAAAATCAATAAATTAACCAAATAGTCTGTAAAACAATAAGCAAGACTCACACTGCTTCGAACCGTTCTCACAAAGCTAAATGCAAATATTGGAAAATATTCAAAATGCTATCCGCAAAGTAAACGTATTGAAAGATAATTGTGAAAAAGCAAATACATTTCAACATTGAGCGCCGAATATTCACAGAAGGGCATCATTGTGCCAGAAAGTGTCGCTTCTTAAATAACCTGTGTGCGTATGTAGCATCATTTCAAATTGTAGACAACAACGCCGGGAACGTTGTTTATTAATTCATAATGCAATTTTGTATCGAATTTCTGGGCTTTGTAATGATTTCAGAAAAGGGCATTGCGTTCCATTTTTGGAGAGAAACCATAACCCTACACTTTCTTTAATAATGGCTTTATCCCTTTGTTTTTTTTTGTGTTATGTAACTTTTCAGGGCTAAATTTCAGACACCATACAATATTTCAACATGAAACTTCATGGTTGTATTGATATCAAAAAGGAGAAGTACCATGCTTAAGGACCATAACCCTACACTTTCTTAAATAAGAGTATTTGCCCTTTGTTGTTTTTGTATGATGTAACTTTTGATGGGCTATATCTCATAAACGATACAAGGTTTCAACATGAAAGTTCAAGGGTGTGTAGATTTCAATGAGAAGAAGTGCCACGCACAAGAATCATAACCATATACTTTCTTAAATTAAACTTAATGGGTGTATAAATATCGATGGGGAGAATTTCAATGCATAAAACGATAACCCCACACTTAATTATTATTTTTTAGGATAATACCATATATCAAGGGATTTGCACCCATCCATAAACAACGCTTATTTGGCGGGGGATATCAATTCAACGAATTTGATATTTATGTGTTTGTGACAGAAAGCAAGAACAATAAAGTTGTTTATTTGTGTGTTGTATTTATTCGGTTTTCGTATGTTCTCAACATGTACTCGTTTAATCGTCGAAATTAGGCGATTAAATCAATTTTGGAAACAATTTTGGGGAGAAAGATCCCTTACAAGGTCACATTTTTAAATTGATCTAGCAAAGTTTATTTAAACAATTAGTAAAACTAATCAGATGAACAAGAAGAGAAATCACACTTTTTCAATTTCTTACATCAGTATTTAACTAAATATATACGCTTAAGCCTGAACCAACTAATCCCCATCGATAGGACATTCCCACATAGCACAAATCCCGACTTTCTAGCAGTTGAGAGCGTCCAACTGTCCGATATTGACCCGGGTGTCTCCGACGGGGTTTCCGCTGCGATCCTGACAGAAGCACACCGAACCCGTGCATCCGGTGGGGGCGTAGTTTCCTTAGCGGTCACATGAGAACATCCAACCAATCAGGCCCTTCTGCTGGTAGGCGTGCTTGTCACGTGCACACTCTGTGGAGGTTACACATCACGTTATTTGTATTTATTTATTTTCATTTGTTCTGCGTATGAGCTCTTGTACATTAATGAAGCTTTTATTAACATAACAATTTATGAGGAAATAAGTACAATATTGTACAACATATATGTATTTACAAACGTACAGCAGTTAAAAAGCATCAGGAAAAAGGCCATATCTTCAACAATTTTTAACGTATGATGATAAAAGTGCACATGCACAATTTCATATCGTTCTTATCACAAGGAACACTGCCTGCATGTGTGATTGGTGTACATTGGAATATGTAGAACATCCTCCGAAAAGTTTGTGTCTATATATGGACAGATGTTCATGATGATTCTAGCATAACCCCTCTACTTGGTAGATCGCATATACCCACGTTAATATAAGCCTTTGTATTTCTATTCGCGTACGCAAAACTATCATTATCATTCAAATGATTTGGTTGATGCCATAAACAACATTGGTATGCATATATTTTTTATAAATATCTAAACATGTTTTATTTCGGAGTTTATTCTTTTCTATAAGGCCTAAGATTGGTTTGGTTACGCAGTCTAAGCAGTCATATTTTAAGTACACGTGTACTTACGGCAGTCCATGTCGGCAGCCTCCCACCTGTTGATCATGAAACCAGAAATCTCAGAGCCGTCGGAAGCAACACAGAAAGCTCTGAAAGAGAAACGGCGAGTTTCCGAGTTACATCATACCGGTTGATATAAATATTGCTTTAACATTAAATATAGCACCTTTAAAAAGGTTTTTTAATTGGTCTTATGGACGATGGACTTATTCTACAAAATCTCTTCTATTTTTCAGATGTTTTTATTCCATACATACATGTTTTAGGTTAATTACGTATTTCTATTGATAACATTTCCGGTCGAAATAAAGTTAAGGTGATTGCTGATATGTTTTGAAGATAATTTTGAAAAAGTTGTAGTGCGCAATACCGGAAGAAGTAACAGAAGTTCTTACTGGGAGCCCTGGTACTGCATCCCCTTGAAGTCACCCTTGGTGTCACAAAGGGGTCGCTCCAGTCCCGTAAGCATCCCGTTGGCGGCGGCGTATCTGGCCTCCACTTCCGCGAGCCTGGCGAAACAGGGACCTGGAAAATAGTTTTAAAACGCATTTCAAGGTGTCATGTGTCCATATATGGCGGCTATTATGTCACGTTAGTAGTGAAATTTTTTAATATTTATAAGCTGTATTTGATACGCATTCGAATTGATACTTCGGTGTAGTAAACTAGCAAGTGTAGTAAGCTAGCAAGCAGGGTATGGGGTCCTTCAACACGAACACCTACTTAATTCTAATGGCTCGCGCCAAATAGCCCAACTAGTTCATATGCATCAAAAACCATAACGCGTAATCAGGCAGAAAAGGCACATTAATAAAGTGTACTGACTCGCAGCATGTAAAGAGTATAGGACGATTTCCCTCAATATATTTTTTTTCATTCAACTACTTAATAATGTTGGTATGCGCCAAAGGGTCGACTTCTTCATAAATCACAAGTCGAAGAAATGTTCTCAGCCAAAAAGCGTAAACTAGTACAGTATAGAAGATTATTGGGAGTTAATTTTACTTTAAATAAGTATATTTATTACAACATTCTAAGATATTATTGGTTACACATGCATTCGAAAGCTGCAAAATCTTTCCGATAAACGGATACAATTTTCTTTGAAGGCATTGCAAGTGTTCCTTATACATCGCCCTACAAAATCCTTCAAGTCTCACCGGCTTGGCGTTTCCGCACGCTTCGCTTGCACGAGAACGTCTCGATGTCGCACGTGAGACCGGAACCGCACTCCGAGGTGGCAGGAATGCCCAGCATCATCGTCGCACGACAGTTGTCTCCTTCAGCTGAAGGACAAAAACGTAGTTGTTGTTGTATCGTTGTTAATCGTCCAATAAAACACGATTTTTCGTAAAAATCTGACGAGTGCGTGAGCCGGAGTGGTTTGATAACAAATTATATATGAATGACAAAGGGTTGTTTATTTAAAGATTGCCAACGATCATGTGTACATTATTCTAACATGTTTCACAATAGCAATGCAATTTTTTTTTTGATGCGCTTTAGCGTTAAAGCGCGACCACTTTTTGTTCATTGTCTATAGACGACCAGCCAGTTTTAGAACTTAGAATGAATCTTTGACGAGTGTACAAAACAAATTGAATGCATGATAAGTTAACTTTTTATTACTCACTTGTATGTAAAACACAAAAATATTTCATAGAGTTTCTAAAATATGTTTATGGTTAATTATAATGTTCTGTTATTTTCGGACATTTTTAGCTTGGTAGGCATATAACAGCCTCGAACAATTCAAGTATATACTAAAAGCAAGTTCGTATCCTGGTAAAAAATACAACACGGCTAGATATGCAACTAAGAAATAAACTGTAAGTAAACAACATCCCAAATAGTGCCACATCTGCGGCTATAGCGAGTAGTGTTCAAGTGCTGAATAAAATAATAATGTGCGCCCAAGTGCGTAATGCCGACAACTTTATAATCTTTTTATGAGGCAAACTATCTATTTTTAAGCGACATATGTGGCAAAATGTCTATCGGTCAATAAACAATAGTACAGACTAGTAATGCTTACCTAGCTGTGTAATGCAGACATCGCAGCAGCCACAGATGCCTCCGTTTGGTCTCACGACGCCATTGCAGTTACCATTGGAAACGGCATCACACGCCTTCCCCATGCAATAGTCGGGTGGGCAATATATCATCGCGTTGGTCCAACCAACGAACAAAACGATCGACACNTTTTCCTATATCACTCACAAAGAAGGTCTCTTCTAAATGGTTAAAACGTTTGTAGAGATCTAATAAGTTACTTTTTTCTGGTAAAAAGTTGTTTAAAATAGAATTAAAATTGAATTTTCGTTCGGCTATTTTTAGCATACGTCACCGCTTTGAGGCGACACATCACGTTAGTTGCAAAGTTGTAAAAATTTCTTCCAATTATGAAACGGGTATATCTTCCAAAATTCTTGACAACGTTGCACCTAAGCTGTGTAATTATCATTTTTTTTATGCAAGAGTAACTGAAATCCGGTAAAAATTAGACCAGTTTATATGCATAATAATTGGATTTGTCACCCTTTATGAGCCTTTAATATCATTAATTATCAATATTTTATCAGATGTAATGTATTCATTCCCTTGAAATATTACGAATATTTCTTATCTTTGAAATGTTTATGATATTATTTAAAGCGTTTACCTACAACATTTGTTCCTTAAATGATCAATCGCATTTTATTAGTTTGGGCGAAATTACGTAGTTAACCGCATGTAAATAAAAAGGCTATAAGCCTTTAGTTAAAAACGATTTTGGAAAATAAGGTTTTTGTGTTAAAAGCTTGAGAAAAAGAAAAGAAGTTCCACCCGTGTAAACGTCATGCCATATTTCATTAAACTTTTCGAAATTCTTCAGTAGTCTTGATGATGGAAAACAAACTTTAAATATCTTCATCTTCTTAGATTTTTTTTTAATCTCTCGCTCCTAAACAAGTGTTAATGGATTCATTCTGGCACTATTGATAAGTATTAAAAAAGTAAAAAATATCGTTCATAAAACATAATAAACCCATATTGTTTGTAATATGTTAAAGGTGCAACTGTCTGAAAGGATGGACGGGAGAACACTGCCAATACGGGACAGGAGGTCCTATAGAGTGTCTTCCTGGATGGACCGGACCGTCTTGTCGTAACGATATAAACGAATGCAACGACACGTGAGATAACAAGTTCCCAAATATTAAGTCATTGTGTATTTTGTTTCCGTTAAAACCATCAAAATACTATTGCAACACATGGCATCTGCATACGTAAAATAAAAAATAATTTCACCGTTTATTAGATTAAATGGTATTTGGCATCTCGTAGGAAAGCCAAGGTAATTAAGATATAATGTTGGAATTGCGTGATCGCTTATTTACGCAACCGGAACAGTTGGCATCTTTTAGACACCACTCACATAAGTTTAATAATTTGCATAAATTACGATTTTTATAATATCAATTGTCAAATACTGATATACTGTTTTGGAAGTTTGAAACAACTATATATGGAACATAATTTGTCACAGTAAACCATGTTTCTTTGTCAAAAAGCTATGTATCTTAATGTGTTAAACCAAAGTTAATAATGTTTATTCTATTTTATACCAGACACGTTAAGGTTTATTAAACTCAATTGAAATAATCGACTTACTCTTAAAGATATAGTATATACGAAGAAATCTTACCATTTGCACTTGGTTAGTTTTTACGATCTATTAAAACAACAAACAAACTAACAAACTTTGCTCACGTACATCTTTTCCTCCGTATCCACAGCATAAACGGTAAAAAAGGTATGCATTTAATCTGTACATATCGTTTACAATTGTCCTAACTGAATTAATAGCTTTAAAACGATTTACGGAAACTGTGTAAATGTATAATTAGTTCAAGGGTCTACCACTGTACAGCATAGTTCATAGACGGTCGTCTTAATGGCTTGTCTATCTTATGACATGTTATGTAACTAGTAGAAGTACAGTTATTCATGACATACATAAATCCGCGTCGCCACGATAAATAGAAAATACAGCAACTTTTCGGTATATGCAGAGCTTGTTGGAGGATCTTTGTTATTTTAAACACTTTCCAAAACCGAATGATTTCCTGAACAAGTGTTAATACAGTATTATAAGAATTAATAAGAATGTTGATTTACACTTGTATTCGTTTTAATGGTTTATTTTAAATGAGATCAACTGCAACTACAATGAGGCGCACTGCAATAATATTAAAACATTATAATATTAAAACGCATGTTAAGTTATACTTAGTAACGTTGATAACTACACTATGTCTAGAAGCATTTCTAAGTCCACACAAACTGTTTCTGTTGTATGGAAGCTTACTTTTATGTCAATAGATCGCTATTTACATGCCCCATTAACTATCGCTGCAACAATACCAGAGGAAATTACACGTGCATCTGCGACGACGGGTGGGCAGGATCAGCCTGCCTTCAGGACATCATCGAATGTGATCACAATCCGTGCCAACATGCAGGCACCTGTACCAACACGCAAGGCTCATACTACTGTGGTTGTCCTCCAGGGTGGAATGGCACTGACTGTAAGATTGATGTAGATGAATGTTTGCTGTCTGTTTGTCCTAACGCCATAAACTGCACGAACACAAACGGTTCTTATGAATGCATTTGTTCGCCAGAGAGAAGTGGTAAAAACTGTTCAGTGCAAAACTTTTGCTTCACAAACCACTGCTTGAACGGGGCCACCTGCATCAATGAACAGACGGGGTCGAAATGTGTTTGTCAAGATGGGTGGAAGGGCGAAAACTGCTCGGAGGATATTGACGAATGTCAGTCTGCCCCATGTCTGAACGATGGGACATGTAATAATACCATTGGCTCCTTCAACTGCGCATGCGCAAATAACTATACCGGAACGAACTGCGAAAAGACGCCATTTTCTGGTAGAGTACATGGAAAGTTGAGATAATTCATATTGCTTGACTGTCATTGTCGTATATATATATTATTTTAATGAACTTTTATCTTAAATCATTTACCATTAGGAAAGGGATATCGATGTAACGTCATTTATTTAAAAAAAAACGTTTTAGTGTGGATCTATTTAGAGTTCATGGTTTTGTCTTTTGTGTGTAGGTAATACTCACTGTTTCCTTTGTTTATATTATACATTTCACGTTGAAGATTCTGGTAACGGAGGCGAGAACACGCCGGTCATCGTGGGTTCTGTTTTGGGGAGCTTAGTTGCAGTTGGAGCAGCAGTGGCTGGAGTATGTCTGTTCAAGAAATTTAGGTATGTATGCAATGTCCACTATTTACATCATATGTTAATAGTATAATATGTAATATATGAAGAAAACTCACCTACGCAGCGAAGTATGAGCACTATGTCCAACACAATGATTGCCAACACAATCTAAACATAACACTAGGCAATAAGAAAGAATAAATAATTTTCCGAAAATGGAGATGTTCTAAAAGTAAGATAATGTTGAACCATACATGCATATACCGTCTCTTATTAAATTATCTTTCATTAAGACAATGTTGATCATGAGAAAACATTGATTGTTTAAATGTATTGTCGATATTCTTCAAAAACTAAATACTTATTATTGAAACGGCGGCTTCATTACACGTTTTCAGCATAAATATTAGATATGGTGTCCACTCGGAGAGAAAATCATAGACGTAAACTACATAATGATCGTATAGTTAAGTCATTTGGACTGGCATCTCGTGAACATGTGTTATATGTTACACTGAACGTATTACAAAAGTATCAATTGCACTGTTTTTTTAACATACAAAAGTGCAAGTATTTTATGACATACATGCAATAGCAATCAAATTTACCGCTTAAATAATGATCAGTAGTAAAACATGTGGGAACATTTACTGAAAAAATTAATTGTCCTGGTTAAAATTAACAAATATGACTAAGGAAGTTTTTGAAGAATACCGACGGTATGTTAACTGGGAGTTTCTAGGGTCTAAGTGTATTCCTTATCCGTTAAAAAGTATGTAGTGCTGTTTGCTGGGTCAATCTGTTATTGTATTGGTTTCCAATCGGTGGGCGACACTCTCATGTATATCATTTATAAGGTGGTTGAAGTAAATATAATTAGCAAAATCTTCAATTGTTTTTCCGTGTTTTCTTTGTCGAAATAAGCCATTGTAACATTTTTGCTTGCGTTTTCTTTCATCACAAACAGTCAAGCACGCCGCTCCATAATTTCTGGAGTCAACGATAGTGTCGATGTTTATCAAATAAAGTTAAATAAATATCACCGTGAACAAAGTCAGTTTTGCTATACAAACATTATTGACTTTTTTTATCAGATCAACGCTATAAGTTTATGCATAATGTTATAGGACGGATTATATTGAAGACAACTCTACATAAAATTACATGCATAATAATTGTTTATTTATAAATTGCCAAATACTTTAAATACATAAATTTTGTTTCGTAATATTCTTTTTCCGTTGTTGATTTAGTTGTGCTTGGAGCTAAAATGGAGTAATTAGGCTTCAAACAAGATTTAATCCGGTAGATTCATGCTTTTTTTTTTGTTCTAGTCTTTTCCGTTTCCGCAAAACGCACAGTGATTCGTCAGATGACCAAGACAAGAAAGCTGAAGAAACCCCTCCAATGCCGGGACAAACCAAGTTTCACGTGACATAAAGGCTGTGTACGATTGGTGTGTAGCCATATACACACGTTTCCGTAGCCTGATGACGCGTCGGTTCATTTAAATACAGACTCTTTAAGTTATTAACTTTATAATTTAATGATAAATTTGCAACTGATGCAGGAGAGTACGATACGTTTTTTTCAGCTTTTGTTTCTATGGTAATTGTTAGACGAAGTGTAATTAATGTGTGCGTGCGTGCATGTATTCATTTTCTAATGCGTTCGTTCGTGCGTGTGTGTTATTTAAATGATGAATAGAAATTACTTTGTATTACAAATATTTTTATATTTGAACTCGATCATAATAATAATGTTGTATTGAATACTTTGATGGTTTTACTTTTTAAATCATTTGTTTGCATAGCTCTTTATTATATTTGGAATGTTTTTCAATAAACAGAGTTTTGTTTCAGTCTTGTCGCATTTCTGTTTTTTTTTTCTACATTTCGTATGGCAATGACTTAAAGATAAAAAATAATATTGGGAAATAAGATTAAAATATTATTAAACAATATTCAACCGTTTCGGAACTAATTGCAGTCGGATTTAAAATTTGCTTGACATAGTTGTTGAGCATTTGTTGAAACAAAATTATTAAATATTGGACCAAGCCTTCATCCGAATAAAAAAATGAGTTTAAACGCCATACTCTGCATTGATGTCTTGACCTGGTCACATCTGCTATTGTAAGCGGCTCTCATCTCGATGACCTGGGCCCGTATTCACCAACTTCCTAAGTATTAAGGATAGCATTTACTTACTTATCTTAGAGTTTACCCAAGGCACGGATTTTGATAACTTTCTAATTCAATAAGTACCTTAGTTATCACCTAAGGTAAGATTTACCATCAACTTCTTAGGAAAAATAAATGCGTTTTCGTTTCTTAATAATTCTTAAACTTGACCGTTCAGTCAGAAATATTGCTACGACGCCATTTTTAAGGTGAATTCTTTGGAGTTAAGGGAGGTGTATACGTTCCATAACTTTTAATGAAAAAAGGGTGATCCTATGGCGTATTTCTAAGGTAAGGAAGTGTGTAAATACGACGAGTCATTTCCTAAATAAGGAACAAACAGCAAAAAAACTAAGGCAAAATGAAAACACCTTAGTTTATTTGTTTCCCTTAGGCACTTGGTGAATACGGAACGGTTCGATTTCCGGCGTGTGTAGATTTGTGTTCGATGTCGTCAAACGCGGGCAGGGGTTTTTCTTTCTACTCCGGTTTTCTCAAATACAATATTCAATACGCGGGAGTGCTCGGAAACACTCTTAAAATGATATGTCATCGATTGATAGAAAATGAATACAATTATCATTAAATTAAAAAACACACGGAATATTGTACTTGGCTGTCAAATTGAATTTTGATATATCTCTCTGTATGAAAGCGATATGTATTTCATTTATTATTGAATGACGGTTTAAAACGCATCTAATTGTTGTCAAACGTATATCGACAAGGTCTTATTGATGGGCGCTTTTATGATGACAATTAGTTTTTTATATTTGTTTTCTGAATTCAAGTATTCGCGGTCACAATCAAAAGGATACTGCGTGCTTCTGCTTCCACAGATAACGCGACCGTATCTTAAGAGATAAGCTGACAATTTCAATAATACTTAAACATGCCGAATGTTGATGAGGCCAAAGTGTTAATAAAGTTTGTTTAAGATAACCGACCACTTGAGAACGCAAGACGTTTAACCTAAATGGCTGATATTAAATTTTTCCTTCGCGTTTTTCAACATCAGACTATCTCGGACACAGCAGTTCAAACAATCAAAATCCCTCATAAGTTTCATGTAAAGATGACTTTTAATAACATTAAGGCTACATTGGGCCTGCTAGACTTCACACATAAATATTGAACTTTATATACGATGATTTATCGGAGGCAATCTTTAACTACATCTTTAACATGACAACACCTTTGACATTGAAACCCTGTGCCATTCTTAGCGAGAATCCGTTAAAACCCATATCAATGGCAAGTCTCTGACTTGGGTTTAAATTGTTAAAGCAAATCAGTATTTAGACTATGTTACCGCTCTAGATAAAATTGCTTGAACGGACAACTCTAACTACATCACTTAATCGAGTGGCTGCATTTTGTGTCAGACATGAGACAGTTGGAACGCATGCTTTTTCTTGCTAGTGTGGCGGTGCTTATATACAGTATCGGTCATTATTCCATCGGGGTGAGTTTTGTGTTGAGCATTTATTAACTTGCATAATTGCATGTTCAATGTATGTTTACAAAGATAGCGTTCGGCATAAGGGAGGTAGTGCACAAATGTTTATCATGTTTGTAGGAGACACCAAATTGAACACCTCAGACAATTTGAAATAAGTCGTCGATATATAAGTCTGAACTTTTAAATACATGTAATTTCTTTCCTTCTTTTACTAAATTACTTTATTGAAAACACATATCACGAGCAGAATTTTGCAACGCGTGTAATTTCGTACAGTATGTCTTAAACTGAAAAGAAGTTTTCAAACAACTCTTCTTTAAAAAAAAGCATGCCAATAGACAATATGGCACATAATTTAAATTTGATTTAATAGAATGTCGCTGCAACAACTGTAGAACCTGACATACCTTGTGGAAAACTGATGTGTTTCGGAACCAACACTGCACGGTGCAACCTTTCAGATCCCACACCGTGCGAGTGTAAAGTTGGGTTTGAGGTGAGAAACAAAATTGTGAAATACAAGTAAATGGTGATTTACTTTTTAATATGATAAATGGATGATTTAAACAGCCAACGACGACTAACAATACCCGTACATCTTGCTTTCAGGGACAAACCTGTGCGTCCGATAAAAACGAATGCGAGATAGGCCATCCTTGCATCAACAGAGGTCCATGTATTAATACACCTGGGAGCTTTTCGTAATTATTTATAGTACATATATATAAATAAGTCTTTTATAGTCAAACCATGCATAAACAAATATTCAACAGCTACCGGTATAATTATTGTATTATGCTTTAAGCCGATCTTGTGAAACAGATTGATTATGTTTACTCTGCCACAGCGAGTTCAAACTTTAATGTTGAGTGCATATACATTCAATCAAGTTGTTTAGTTACATATACCGGTACATTAACTTAACATAATAATATGACTTTCTGTCAAAATTGATATTTCATAATAGCTGTACGTGTCTCCAAGGCTGGTCCGGAAGTCATTGTGAAAACGCAACGGGAGATCCGCAACAATGCATGCCGGGATGGACGTTACCGAGATGTACACGTGATATTGACGAGTGCAAAAATGAGTAAGTAATAGTTGTTGTTTTTTTTAACATACTTTTTGACTCGTTGTGATTTGATTTATAATGCAGAGAAAATGAATGAAGTGAAAATGCTATTTAGAGAAGTTAACTTTTCAAGGTGCGAAACATTTTATGAGGTTTGATGTAATTATATGATAAGCAAAAGACGAAATTCATTATTAAACTATCCAATTAGGTGCTTTTATCTCTACCGTCAATATTTTGTTTGAAATAACCAGGCAAAAGAATTTAAGTATATACGCTTATAAAACAAACTCCGTATTTTCATATAAAATATAAATTTCAGATCTCTTTATTCTTGCGCCAACAACCATCACTGTGAAAATACCGAAGGCAACTACACCTGCGAATGTGACGACGGTTGGACTGGATCTTATTGTACAGAAGACATTGACGAGTGTGAGCATAATCCATGTATGCATTCAGGCACATGTAACAACACACTTGGCTCCTATACATGTCATTGTCCAATAAGTTGGAATGGAACAAACTGTGAAATTGACGTAGACGAGTGTATCCAAACCGTGTGTGAACACGGGGCAACTTGTAGGAACACAGATGGTTCGTATGAATGCACATGTACCCCGGAGTGGATTGGTCAAAACTGTTCGAAAAAGAACTGGTGTTATCCGTCTCCGTGTCGGAATAATGGTACTTGCATCGCTGAGGCAACGGGTTCTAAATGTTCTTGTCAAGAGGGCTGGACAGGAGAAAGATGTTCGAGTGATATTGACGAATGTGAAGCTTCACTTCCATCGCCTTGTTTGCACAATGGTCACTGCAATAATACGAACGGGTCGTTTGTGTGCGACTGTCTAGAAGGATGGGCTGGTCTAAAATGTGAGCACGATGTGAATGAATGCGTCCGAGTGCCATCCCCATGCATGTACGCGTCCGTTTGTAATAACAAAAACGGATCCTACGAATGCATTTGTGGTGCAGGTTTGAGTGGGCGGAACTGTGAATTCGACATCGATGAATGTCTAATGGGGCCATGCCAAAACAATGGGACTTGTAACAATACCATCGGTTCCTTCGACTGTGCGTGTGCGCAAAACTGGACTGGCTACACCTGCGAAAACGATTTAACGGCGATGTTTGCCCCATTTTCTGGTGGTAAGATCCCTTCGATAAGTCGTTTACGAAACTTATGGTTTTTGTCTGGGTATATAAACTCAACAGTTATTTATGATTCATCGTAGATAAAGTCTGTTTTGTCCGCCCGTCTGTCTATCTGCCTGTCTGTTTATTAATTAATCAATTAATTAATTAATTTAAAAAAAAATGTCTATTCATTTATTTATGTATCTATATTTCGATTGATTTTTTTTATTTATGGATTAATTTATTCATTTGTCATATTTATTTATTGCTTTCTTTTTTATCCATTTATTTATCAATTTATTTATTTATATATTCATTCATTTATTTATTCATTTATTTATTTATTTATCTATGTTTTTATCTTTAAATTTATTCATTTATTTATTAACATATTTACATATTGTTTGCATATTTATTTACAAATTTATTACAAATTTATTTACATTTTGATTTACGTATTTATTTACATATTTATTTACATATTTATTTACATATTTATTTACATATTTATTTACATATTTATTTACATATTTATATATGTATACAAAATACAGTAATTGAAAACGCTTTTGTCCCTCAAAAAGCTTGCTAGCAGTTTGGTTTTGTTCACTTAAACGTTGATCAAACATACTTGTAACGTTTAGGGTCGGGCTTTGGAACTGAAAACACGTGGGTGATCGTTGGCCCGGTGCTTGTATGCATTCTGGTGGTCGGTGCAATCGTTGCTGGAATTGTGGTCTTCAACAATCTCCAGTAAGTATTGAAGTTAGTTGTAATGAATGACCGAAGACCATTTACAGCATGTATTCAAGGTGTACATGCGTTGGTCGAGATACGTTTAGTATCACGGAGGTCAAAGCAATTAATCATATGTTTCTTTTCTGAATGCCAAAATAATAGAAATTGATAATATGGTCACAATTATGCGAATTTTCATTTTGATAGCCTGTCAAAATCAAAATTCAGTTTAAGCTGATGAGTATGTGTTTGCCAATATATGCTAGTTGATAGTTAAATAGTTAAAATAAGAAGGCAACAAACGTCCGTAGTCCTCAGGTACCTAAAAACGCAAAGTGAGCCATTTACTGTAGTTGAATTCAACGAAGATCTCAAGCCTGATGATTAATGATTGTTCCACTATATCAGGTCGAACAAGGTTCAGCAAGACGTTGCCAAGACTGCTTTTGATAAAACCAAAGCCTATGAACCCGCTGCGAGTGACAAAGGTGAGGCGTCCACACCTGACGTGAAGCCTTCCTTGGCGGACAGAATGAAGAGCACGTTTGCAGCGGGAACGAGGCGGGTTCAGGCCTTTGGTTCCGGACTGTGGCAGGGCATTAAAGGACTTGTTACGCGTACTTAGGCAGTACTTTTTGTTTTTAGGACTATGTATATGAACATGTGTAATTCGTTATTTGTTAAGTTCTTATATATGTTTAACCTATATGTACTCGTATATAGTTTAATCCATTGTTATGGTATTTGCGTATGATTTACTCAAGAGATTATTCAGATAAATATTAAAAATATTTCTGTGTTCACGAGTGTTTGCAAGATTGTTTGTATATACGAATTAAACACACCACCATGATATATATTATATTCCTAGAACAATAATGAACGATATTTACGAAAATAACGAGCTAATAAACTAAAATAAGGTAACATATACAGTTTATTGACGTATATAATAGTTTGTATGCATCTTTTTTTATATGTTAGTTATGAAAAGTCAACAAACAGTAACTAAAATGTTTAAACATATATATGTCACATATATACATATGTACATTGACTAATATTGACGTTGATTAGATTACATTATCTCAAGTGGATGAAAATGTACTTATCCTTGGTGTTAAATTATTTGTTTTCCCAATCGTTATATGTACATTAAAACACTAATATAAACATAAAATTGTTCAAGATTTAAACTTAGAGACAAATGAAAGCTTATTATATACACTTAAGAAATACTAGCTTAACCATTCATCTGTAGTGAAATTAGAAAGAGTTTATATATGTTACGTTCAGAAAGTTCATGTCAGTAAATAAATGCTTAATAATAAAACTTATTATTCGTAAATTACATTTTTGTATTCATACAACCGCGTTGTTTGGTACATATGCGCTATACATATGATGTAATGTTTTTTGTTCAACACTGTACTATGTAACCCATTGGGTCACTATTTCTCTAAACATACATGACGTACTTTTGAGAAGCGTAATATAAGATCTAATAAGCGAAAGCAAATCCGAATGACCGAGGTAAAGGATTTCAAGATTTAACAGTTTTATACAAATATAGAGGCAATGTGAGCAAAAGATAACACACAACATGTGTCGCGATCATTCAGAACAAATTAGTGAAACTTTGCAAACAATATTACTTGTATAAATCAAAGACATTTAATTGAAGAGAAAAGCCATTTATGAATTAAAAATAATAAACACAATACGAACGGAAACGTTATATAGTCAGTAATAAGCACTATTATACTTTTATAAAACATACAATTTGGGATATTAAGGTTCAACGAACGTGAAACCTCCTAACACACCTATGTTTTCAGACACAAAATATAAATTTAGAACAAAGCCATTGAAACACCCTACTAACATGTATTCTATCTATAAGAGGAAAAACAAATAAGTAAATGTACATAACGAATCGAACATGAACTTATATATAAAAAGGAAGTAATTATACCAAGTTTGATGATACAACTTTCATATTTGTGTAAACAGCACAGGCAATTGAAACAAAATTACTAAATAAATATCGTTTTCGATTGGACCATGCAAAGATCCCAAGATCCCAAGAAAATAAGTTTTAAGTTGCCACTGTGTATTGGCATCTAGATGTGGTTATAGAGATGACACAATCTGACGACCATAACCAGCTTAGATAAATGCGATCTGGGTGCAATTCCTGGCGAATTTAAATTTGGTTGATTGCCAACAAACCGAACAGGTTGATATTCCTATGTTTATACCGGTTTCTCCAGCAAAAGAATATACTAAATCAAAAATTGAATCACTTTCAGTTAAAATTAAATCACGTGATTTTACAGCTTCCATTCAAACTTCACACCGTTTGGTGAGTCGCGTACGTTAAATAGGTGGGAATGAAGGAAGTCCTCACTAACTGGAGCCTCAGGCGCGAAACTTCCTCTAATCAACCTAAGAGATCGTGTAGTGAAAAGAAAACATGAATTAATATGGAGAGGCCTCATATTTAAAGTAGGCCTTATCACGCTTTTTATATTTCTACATAGTTTAAGTAATAAATATTATCAAATATAATAAAATTAATTAATTTAAGTTTAATCATTCAAAGAATCGATTCCTTGGGGGTCATTGTAAAATATTTATCAGATAAGCAAATGTGTTTTTTTTTTAATATCATACTTTTTCAAATTAACAAGTTTGCAATTCATGAAACGATTTGATATTAATAATGTGTGACATATAAATATATTCTAAAACATGCACTTTATACTTATTGGAATAAAACGCATCCAGGTTTTCATATCTTTATTTGATCGTATAGCATTTAACGACTGTTTTCAAAATAAATATAATCGTACGGACATATAATGTTCAAACTCAATATTTATGTTTGTTAAAGATAAATGCTGTAGTATTATTCGTAGTCGTCGGCATGAAATGTCGTGGTTTTTCCAAAAATATGACCTTTTCGTGGATACGTAATTTTAAGGATTTCTGAGTTTTGAACGAAACTTAGGAATTTGCGTCAGTCATTTTCCGATATGTTTGTGTTAAATTTGTGGATCGGTCCACTCACGAAATCAACGAAAATTAATACCCACGAATAATAACGTTTTTACAGTACGCAAGGTCAAAATGAAAAAAAAATACTGCGTGAGTTTGCTACCAGATATAATTTGATAGCATCTGAAGAGACCAGCTGACAAGGTCAACAGTAAATATGCCGATTGATGACGAAAACTAAGTATTCATTAAGTTTGTTTATGATACGGGACCACTTGAGAAATCAAGATATGTAGCCTGAATGGCTGATATAACATTTTCCTTTGCGTTTTTCATTATCAGACAATCTCGACCACAGCAGTTCAAACAATCAAATTCCCTCATTAAATTCAAATAAAGACGAATTTCAATAACATTATTGGATGCATTGGGCTCATTATACTTCACACAAAAAATCTGAACTTTATCTACGATGATTAATTAGAGACATTCTTCAATTAATATCTTCAACATGAAACACATTTGTCATTAATCCCTTGGACTATTCTAAGCCAGAACCAATTAAAATCCATGCCATTTGCAGGTCTATAACTTGGGTTTAAATTGTTAAAGCAAATCAGTATTAAGACTCTACCTACAACACTAAATCCAGTTGCTGCATATTGTGGCAGATATGAGACACTTGGAAGGCATGCTATGCCTAGTTAGTGCGGCGGTGCTTATATACAGCATTGTTCAAGATTACATCGGGGTGAGTATTGTTTGATTGATTTTTTTAATTTGCGTTTTTTTATTTAAAATGTTTCAGAGTATGTTCTTGTTTACCATAATAGCGACACTATGCATTACCGCTTAATGTTCATAGATCGCGAAACAAATATTAATAGTATATGCTATTGAAAATCTTGGTAGATATAAACAATAGAACTTTCACTTCATTCCTTTTTTTCACTAAGGCAAAGAACCAATACTGGAACATGTATTGCAAGGAGAACTATATTCGATGCGTGTAAACTTACAAGTCAGTGAATTTATTCTAGAAATGCACATTCTTACCAATAAACACATATCATTAAATCATGACTGTTGAATGTCGTACAATTTATAATAATTTTTAAAAGAATGTTGCTGCAACAACGACTGTGGGACCTGACATTTCTTGTGGAAACCTGACCTGTTACGGTCCTTACACGGCCAGTTGCAACCTTATAGACCCTCCACCGTGCAAGTGCAAAGTCGGTTTCGAGGTAAGTGTATGACTTATATAAGGTTGATATTAAGATTCATTGCTTTGAAGAAACGGGTGCAAAAGATGGCGAAAGAAAAGGATTTGTACTTAAGTGTAAGAAACTTACAAAACGTGACATTTTGGAAACTCGTTTATTATTTCCATGTCAAATATACAGGACAAATGAAACTCTAGATACAATATCAGGAGAAAAATGTGTCCGTTATGCGTCCGTTATATTTTATTCAAGTCAAGTACCCAAGTGGCTATACAACACAATACAAAGGACACCAGACTCGGATGCCCATATGCATGACCTTGAAATAAAATATATATAACGATACACATGGCTTTATTTTGGTGAATATCTTGTATATTTATAAATGCTTCATAAATAGATATACTCACAAACAACTGTGAATTGTCACTTATTTAAAAACGAAACAAATGAACTGACACTTAATATTATTGTCAGGGTTTGGAATGCAAGTCCGATGTGGATGAGTGCAAAAAAGGAAGTCCTTGTAGAAACAGAGGACCATGTACCAACACAATAGGAAGCTTCAGGTTAGGTGTTACTAAAAGATAAACTTTACACATTTTAATTAATATCTTCAGCGGCGTCCAATTTATTTATTTCTATAGTAATAATATTTGTTACATTTTGATTTTGTGAACATCCGCCATCCAGTAACAGAGGAGTTCAGTACACTTTGTGGGGACTATATATTATATAGTGAGAAACAAAAGACAAAATGCCATATTTCTGCCAACACAAGTCGCAAATCCTTCCTTTACGATCACTTACATTTTCAGGTATATATATATATTCTATATTGGAAAAACATACTTACGGAAAAATGCTGCACAAACTTGTCGCAGTCCATTTTCCTTCCTTTACGATCGACACATTAAGGTCATTCAGCTTCAGCACTTAAATTAAACAAGCAGTGTAAGAGAACTTGTGTAAACAAATTTCGGGACGTACTTTTTTTCGAATGATTGTACGGACGTACAAGTAGTACAATGCTTAATGCCTCGCACTTCGTGGGGTGGTGGCAAATAGAAAATATGGTTTTTGTTATGCTGTTGTTCTTTCACTTTCATAATACTTGCAAGTGGATTTACTGACTGAATCTAGCCGATTGAAAGCATAATATTCTACGCAACAGCAAAGCCAACACATGCCTAAATACACAATGAAAAAGCTGTCCTAAGGGTAGTTTTATCGCCCGTCATGATCATTTATACAGTTAAATGTGTTCTTGACCTTGAGGTAGCGAACTTGCGTATGCATGTTGAATATATAACCTTATGCTAATGAGCAATGACATGAAGTTGATGTGAATTCCTTTTATCTTCTACACAGTTTGCAAATCGTTTGAGTTCATGAAACAAATTCTTCTTCATGTTTAAGAAATATAAAGCGAACACGAAAATAGAGGCTCAAAAATTTAAGTGTGACCTTTACCTTTAGCTGACATGACTGACCATGCATTTAGCACAATTCATAACCTTAACATTAGGGCCAATATTCATGAAAATCCTTTGCAGTGTTATGACAATGGATCGGACACAAAGATGGGGTCTCAAACAGTGTGCCTTCAAGTGTGACACTGACCTAGAGTCCATTAGTCAATTTCACTTAATCGTGCCTTCTGCATATCACCTCAATGACCAAAGCATGTTAGTATCTCATAAAACCTATGACGAGCATACGGTATTCCTATATTTAGCTTCGCGGCGTGCGATTACAATTGTCATGCGATTGTGACAAGTGAATTATGTTTTAACAGCTGTAAATGTCTAGATGGATGGGCGGGTGACCACTGTGAAAATGCGACCGCTGATCAACAAGAATGCATGCAAGGATGGAAATTACCAAGATGCACAACCGATATCGACGAATGCAATGATACGTGAGTTATAGATTTTTAGAAAAACATACACTAGAAGACTTTTCTAACGCACCACTTTTCAAACATTTATATCTCAGTTATGAGTCAAGATTTTGATTTAAAATTGTACATATGATCGTTTAACTACATTCAGTACAAGCTCATGATAAAATCATTCATCCGTGGCGATTGGACGCTTAAGCTCGTGGTATAGGTATAGTTTAATATTGTTGCAAGTGGAAATGGTGAAATGAGATGTAATTCTTATTTTATTTCGATTTTTTCATCCTTTTAGGTGGTTTCTTACACCAGGAAAACATACAATTATTTCATAAAACAATATAGCTCGAATTTATATTCTGGAGCGCAACCTTGCAATTGGCATGTTGCAGGATAGCTATCCCACGTGCTTAAGCGTCTGATCATCACGGATGAATGATTTGATCGTGAGATTATTTTTTGTTATTAAAAAACAACGAAATTTTATACTGAGTATTTATAATCCCAAAATATAATGTAGTGGTTGCTTTTTTTCCCATATATGCAATTCATATTACCGTCATGCCAATGTGCTCACATAGAGTTGCAGTATGCAGACTGTGTATGTTGTTCATAATAATTAAACCCGAAAAAGCAATAATAATTGGTACGAATAAAAAGCAAAGTGTTGGCATTTTATTTGTGATTATAGTAACTAAATAATGACCGGTCATTTTAGTACTTTGTTGCTATGAAATGGCAAAAAAGAATAAAACGAGAAACACAGGGACAGACATAGTACATACTTGATGTTTTCCATGTTTCGATCACAGATCGCTGTTTACATGCGGTACCCACCAGCGGTGCAGGAATACTCCAGGCAATTACACCTGTGTATGCGAACTAGGGTGGAACGGCACAGACTGCATGCTGGACATCAACGAATGTGACCAAACGCCTTGTCAGAACTCAGGAAACTGTACCAATACGCAGGGTTCTTATTATTGTAATTGCCTCTCGGGCTGGACGGGGAAGAACTGTTCGAGCGTGAATCATTGTTTATCGTCTCTATGCTCGAACAACGGCACGTGTAATAATCAACCGACCGGTTATAATTGCTCTTGTCCGATAGGTTGGACGGAAGCGCTATGTTCAATAGATATAGACGAATGTCATACTCCACGACAACCTTGTATGAACAACGGCAACTGTACGAACACAGACGGGTCGTTTTATTGTGAATGCCCGATGGAATGGGAAGGCGATACGTGCGAATCCGATGTAAACGAGTGCTCGAGCAGTCCGTCCCCTTGCATGTACGAGTCGACGTGCATCAATTCAAAAGGATCGTATTTCTGTATTTGTAGCAGTGGTTTAACAGGTCGAAACTGTGAGACTGACGAAGACGAATGCCTAATGGCACCATGTTTGAACAACGGGACATGTGACAATACCATTGGTTCCTTCAACTGCGCCTGCGTACAGAACTGGACTGGTGCAACGTGCGAAATGGACCTCTTGGCGAGTTTTGCACCATTTGCCAGTGGTGAGTATCAATTATATTTAAGGAACACCATAACGATTGATATAGTTTAAATCGAACATGTTGTTTTTTTATTTATATTATGTATTTATACAAATACATATGTAGACATATACATACGTACATAAACATGTAGGTGAGATCGTAATATGAAAGGGTGAACAACGTGATATCATATGGGATACCAAAGGGGTCGAAACTTTAACTTCTGCTGCAGCAGAAACGAATCGTGCTCGAGTCGCAAATTGCTGCTCGAGCAGCATTTTTTTCTGCTACAGCAGAAATATCCTGCTCGAGCAGCATTTAAATGATGCTCGAGCAGCAATTTGCTGCTCGAGCAGCATTATTTTCTGCTGCATCAGAAGTAAAAGTTTCGACCCCTTTGGTATCCCATAATATCAATCGAAAACCGAACGTATAGAATAAACATTCATTATTATAGTTATGTATATGCAACGCTTGTGTATAAAAGTAGTTGTTAGATTGGGGTTAGTGTTTGCCTTCACTATATTGCATGTTTTCAAATGAATTAAACAAATGATACTCAGGCACCGGTCTGTGTTTTTGAGGAGCGTCATTTGAATAAAAGGGAACATTTAATGCAAAATACCACAAAATAGGTTTGATAAGTGCATTTAATTATTTGAAGAAGATAAAACGCCGTGTCCGCCCTGTCTTCATCGGACGCTGGTGCCATTATACTTTCAGGTGCTGGTTTTGGAACGGAGAACACGTGGGTGATATTGGGTCCAGTAATATTGTGCCTGTTGGTAGTAGTGGGTCTGGTCGCTGGAATTGTGCTGTTCAACAAGCTGCAGTAACAAATATTGTATTTCTGTAAAATTGTCGGTTTATTTTTAATCTTAAAATCTTTGACCGATTGTTGATATATTCATGCATTCATACTTATTGTGATAAGCATGTCCTGCTGCAGTCGTTTATTTAATTCTTATAGTGGCTGTGTAATTGAAACAAACGCTTTTATAATCATCTGAATATATAAATTGTTATGAAATAAAACATAGAGGGCGGTCATGCTGTGCTTGTAATAATTTGAATATAGTAATTACATCGTACTGACATATGATGATTTTTCCCCCATACCAGGTCGAACAAAGTTCAGAAAATTGTAGCCGATACTTCTGCTGATAAGCCTAAAGCCTTGGAACCCACTTCGACTGACATAGGTGAGCTATCCGAACCTGAGGTGAAGCCAGCGTTGGTGGACAGAATCAAGGGAACATTTGCGACCGGAACGAGGCGGTTGCAAGCCTTTGGATCAGGACTCTGGCAGGGCATAAAGGGACTTTTTACGCGAACATAGGTTTTAGGTTTTATGGTTTAGGACACTGAGTATGAAAAAGTTTGATTCTTACTTAGTTTGTTTTTTATTTGTTTAACATATTTTTATAGCGTATTTTTTAATGTTTATATATGCTGTGCATACATATATATAAGAGTATAATATGTAGGTATGATTTAGTAGAGTTACAAAATATTTTCATAAACCTGTTTACAAAAGTTATGTTTGTTTATCGTAGACTTGTTTTTTAAACATAGCTTATAATTAAACACGTAGAGAGGGAGGTCATGCTGTGCTCGTAATAATTTGAATATAGTAAATAAATCGTACTAACATAGGTCTTAGGTTTTGATGTTTTAGGACACTGTGTATAAAAAAAGTATGATTCTTACTTAGTTTGTTTTTTTATTTGTTTTACATATTTTTATAGCGTGTTTTTTTTTAATGTTTATGCATGCTGTTCATACATATATATAAGAGTATAATATGTATGTATGATTTAGAAGAGTTACAAAATATTTTCATAAACCTGTTTTCAAAAGTTATGTTTGTTTATCGCAGACTTGTTTTTTTACCATAGCTTATAATTAAATACACAACATTTATACATTTTCAAGAAGCATAATATATTGAACGGGATGTATATAAAGTGCTAAGAAAATAATAAACAGGAACATATAAAGTATATTGATGTGTTACTCATCGATAAGTCATGGTACTATTTCATGCTAGTAGAAATAAACACATGAGGCGAACATATAAATTGACACTGGACAAACAAATAACATAAAAGACAAGACAATTATTTATTTAGACTTGCACAGTCTACATCGTCTAAACACAAGATATTTCACATACAATTATATCACGTAGATAAACATAGTAATAGAAAGAAAAAAACATAAGCAGCATCGTCTACAGTTACGAAAAGGCTAGGAGTCTATGGAGGATTGCTGTTTGAAGTTAAATAACAACATTAGTAATATTATTTCTTAAAATCCGAGCTTCTTTTATAAATTTGGCTAACTTAATAAGTTCAACTTTATTCGTTGTATTCAACATTTGGCGGAATTTATAAACAGAAGGCCTAATTTCGTAACATTTCTTTAAATAGTCTTTTCTAATTTCAACGTATAAACATTTACAAACACAATGAAACTCATGTTCAACATCTAATTCGTTACAACAAAGGCAATAACATTCGTTTCGTGGTATATTTTTACCAGCATATCTTCCAGTTTGAATTCTTAGTGGCAAACTCGAAGTTCGATGCTTTATGACGTAGTGTCTTAGTGATTTAGGTAACAAATCTAAATAATTTTCGTAAACAAACGTAGACTTGAACACACGTTACATGTCTAAAATAGAGCTACTTTCAAAGCAAGAATAAGCACATCTGACAAAGTCATACAATCGTTAAAACGTCATCCAGCTTATGTAAACAATATATTGTACAATGCTCTTTGCATAAAATCTAATGAAACAATATCTTAACCATTTGGTTTCATTTTAAGAAGAAACTGTTCATGTTTCGTATGTGTATAACGTTCTTGTGTGTACATGAGGGTTGTGTCCTGTATAAGTCAAACAGCTATGTTTTGAAAATATGCCATATCTAATATAAATGATTTTAATTTGATGTATTAATCAGTATGCAAGGGAAGCACTTGAGTCATTGTTACTTTTCATAAAAATTGCGACTCAAACGTGCTCAAGATGTAAAAGAAATTTAATAACGCATTTGTGAGATCATGCGATTGTGTCTTTGGCCCTTTGATTGTGTATACTTTGAGGTCATATTGATTCGTATCGTTTTAAGAATTTTATTAGTTTGTACTTCTATACAAAAAGTGAAAATAACATTTGGTTGGACTGCTGACAATTGTCATTTTGTCTTACGATCTCATAAATTCGTTATCCACGCTTGGATTGTGTGCCAATATGTCATGTATTGTATTTTAAGTTATTCATAATAATAACACCCGTATTCTACACTATTGACACGTTTATACTGCAAAATTGATAAGTTATTGCATCATCCACTTACTGCTAATACCCATAACAATAATGTGGCTGCAGGCAGTTATTGCTTTGCAGGCACAATTATTTTCAGTTAATTTTCAATATATAATTTCAAGTATTCAAAATCATAATAATGACATTTCACGTAATTACATTTATTAATTCAGATTAAATTAGATTTATTTGTAACATTTCCAGAAAGCCAACGAACAATGTGGACACAACTTAGTACATGCAAAATGATAACAACATTAATAAACATAAATACATAATTATGACAAGTACTATAAATGTATTAGTAAGCGATGTTGCGTAACATAATGAAATGTTAATACACAGAATCTAAAATGAACGTTTTGTAAAAATTTGTTTTAACGAAGCTTATTTAATAGATCTAATCGTCAACGGCTACTCCCAATTACGGAGGGTAAATAGTTCAAGATACAAACAAATTATGCAATAAATCCAGAGACATTGTGGACAATTGTGTCGTGTTCTGGGAAAACTGGGCAAAATGCTTGTGCGTAAAGTGTCATCCCAGATTAGCCTATGCAGTCCGCACAGGCTAATCCGGGACGACACTTTCCGTCTAAACTGGATTTTCCCTAAGAAGAGACATCATTTAAACGAAAAATTCCATAACAGCGGAAATTGTCGTCCCTGATTAGCCTGTGCGGACTGCACAGGCTAATCTGGGATGACAATTTACGCACAAGCATTATGCCCAGTTTTCTCAGAACACGCCACAATTGATAACACAATGCACGTGTCTTTATCGTTCATAACAAAATAATGAATCTACGAACGAGACTAATACATACATGAGTACACATGCAAACAATCAAACATATACACATTTTAGACTCTGGTAAGATAAATAAACATTCAAATCGTCGTATTAATAATTAAATCATATCAGGAATACGCGCTCGTATATGTTTGGTGGTGTTTGAGATCGAGTTAACCATACATTAGAACGTTGAACTTATAAGCACAATTGATACTAAGAGAAAAGTAAAATTATGTGCTATAAGGGTTCCATAAACGTTGAATTGCCAAACTCAAACATGTTTTCAGACACGATTTATCAATTTAATATAGATGTAAATAGAAAAATATATATATTTAAAAGAATTGTAAGTGAAACAATATATAAAAAGAAAGCAATAATATCATGTTTATTGTAACAAAAAAATCTTCGGGGAAGTGCAATTTTATCATCCAATTTAAACTTCACTTTAAAAACAACGAAGCTTTCTTCTAATGTTTTCAATATGACGTTTTGTTAAACTAACGAAACCCATATTTAATCATGTCTTCATCTGTGTTAACCATCACATGATAACAATAGAAGATGAAGTGTGAGACGGGAGATGTGAGACACTGTACTAGATCATGGAACGGAGAGGTCGTTTTAGGGTCAGTGAATATATCAAATAAGATAAAAAATATCATGCACTTCAGTCTGTATCAGCTGACGATTTATTGCTTTAATCAGTCTAACGGAGGATTCCGGAGATTGTCGATGTTCCAAGATTGCATGTATTTGTGTATCCGTTTTAAACGCGGCATATAATTATGATCCTCAAGAATTCCTAAGCCGCTCTCAGATCTTCATCTTTGGTATTTGCTGGAACATAAATTATAAAAAAAATATAAATCTATGCGCGTTATGGTTAATAACATTTTCAATCGTTAATGTAATGTAAGGTAATCTAGTACATTTATCTCTTATTTTTACCTAACACATTATTGTAAACTGAAAAAAATCTATCAGATATGATTAAGGTTATAAATAAATCATCATGATTTGTTATAACAAACGTTGATAAAAACACACAAGTAAAACGTGTTTGCCCAGACGGTGTAAATCTATTTTATTTTATTTTTTATTTCTTTTTAATGATGTGGACATAAAAATAAAAGTACAAAAGTACGCGAAGGTGGTGGTGATGATGATGATGATGAGTATGATGATGATGATGATGACGATGACGATGACGATGCCGATGATGGTGATGAGTACGGGGTCCATGATGCGGAGGAGAAGAAAAATGAGAGGGGAGAATTATTTGTGTATTGGAGGCGCTATCCAATTTTTTCTTACCCGTTGATGGTGTACGGATTTTCTCGGTAAGCATCATACGTGGAATTTAAAGGGATGTACTCTTCCCCACGTTCGTCTCTGGGAACACAGCACGGGACACACTCTGGGCATCGCGTCAGGAAACATAGCTCCAAATTCCGAACGCAGTAAAATAGTCCGAGGGCTAGAAACAACATGACGACAACGACGCCGATGACGATGGGTATCAGCCAGGTGAGGGTTATCAGCGTGTCGTCGTCGGCACTTCCGGTCGAAGTGATCGGAGAAATGGTGGTTGATTCATATTGTGGAAAGTCCGACGTGGAAGAAACACGGAACTCTGTGTCCAGAATCATGACGATATGAGTTTGTGATATACCTATATTTTGCGAAAATGTAATGCCTGTAACTAAAGTAACACACTGCACTCTATTGTAAATCCTAATACATTCAAACACTAATCAAAATGTTCAAGTAATGGCTGTCCCTTATAACCTCTAACTAAAATAGCAATCTTCTCTCTATTGTAAATCCTAATACATGCAAACAATAATTAAAATGTTTCTGTGCGTGTTGTCCTATACATAGTAACAAATACATGTAAACATGAATAATCAAGCAAATGACTTAGGTTATCTCTGAATATGCACACTATTAACTGATGTCACGCATATCATTTTATCTAAATCACAAGCGACTATTTATTGATTATTGACGTCATGTATTTGATAAAGTTCTAAATTTAATACATTAGATGGTGAAGGAAGTTTTAAAAGTTAATATTTCCACCGTACGCAATCCACTTGAAAATTGGGCATGTTTGTTTGATTTAACTTACTCAAGTTGTTTTTGCCATATGTTTTGTGTGCAGTTCGGTTATCTGCTGAGAGTTGGGTTTACTTATATCGACGTACAGGGGTTGTAGATTTTAACAAAGAGTTATGGGAGTTTCAGCCATTAATCAAACGTCATCAATTCACCGATTACACATCATGTGAGACTGAATTAATGAGCCAGCGCTTGTTAAACTACCAGTAAAATTAACCGGAAATTACAATAACAACCTCTAATACTACCAAGACTACTAAGTAACGTTATCTTACCAAGCATGCAGCAATCACGTTTGTCTACGAAAATGAGAATATCTTATCTAGCACTACATGTCAGAGGGGGTAATCCCGTGATAGTCAAGATGGCGACGTCAATGACGCGCCAGGTTTGTTTTCGCCCGTTTTATACCCTTTCTTTGTGTTGTTTACTTTTTTAAATGCCGCTCACTTGCCAGCCATATCAGTAAGAAAGTGGTTAACGTATATTTCGTATTAATATTCGCTGTAATTGTGTGATCCTGCTCAGAAATGTCGTAGCGAGTGAAGTCGAGATATTACGGAATTCGGATAGTGCCATCTATAATCTCGCCCTTCTTTTATCAAGGGCGACACACGACACACGAAGCGATAAACGATATTTTGCGCGATACACGAAGCGACACACTATAATTTGCGCGATACTCAAAGCGACACACGATATTTTGCGCGACACACGAAGCGACACACGATATTTTGCGCGATACACGAAGCGACGCGCGAGAATGAACCACGAAATATCGCCCTTGTGTAGGTAGCCTAAAAGGCGATATATCGTGGTAAATATCGCGTGTCGCTTCGTGTATCGCGCAAAATATCGTGTGTCGCTTTGAGTATCATGCAAAATATCTTTTCTCGCGTTTAAAGGGCGACACACGATATTTTGCGCGATACACGAAAAGACGCACGATATTTTGCGCGATACACGAAGCGAAACGCGATATTTACCACGATATATCGCCTTTACACATACCTTCAAACTATCGCCCAATCTCTCTTTTAAGCTGCATAGGAAAACTTATGGAGCGTGCTGTATATAAACACTTATATAACCATTTTATTGCACACAATTTAATTTACTGCAAACAATCAGGATTTCTAAGAGGACACTCAACAGTTTATCAACTCATTGATATATTTGATCAAATAGCTCGATCTATTGACGACAAGAAACTTAATTGCATGATATTCTGTGATATATCCAAGGCGTTCGACCGTGTTTGGCACCGAGGTCTTTTATTCAAACTTAAACAAAATGGCATAAATGGAAATATATTACAATGGATAGAGAGTTACTTGTCTAACCGTACCCAAAAAGTTTTTGTCGGCTCAGCAAAGTCGCAGTCATTAGAAGTAAATGCCGGTGTCCCCCAGGGCTCAGTATTAGGGCCGTTGTTTTTCTTGATTTACGTTAATGATATTGTAGAAAACCTTTTAAGTATTGTCCGACTATTTGCTGATGATACTTCATTATCATGTACCACATCTGTATTAACCGATCTCGAGGGTATTTTAAACCATGACCTATGCCTAATTAACGTATGGGCAAAGCGTTGGCTTGTTGATTTTAATCCCCAAAAAACTGAAGCTATTCTATTCACAACACAAAAGAATATTCCTCTTCCCAAGTTAATGTTTGGTAATGTACCCGTAACATTTGTTGATGAACACAAACATCTCGGTCTTACGCTTAGCAGCGATGGTAAATGGAACAACCACATCAATAATATTATGACTTCCGCGTCGAAAATCCTTGGCGTTATGCGAAAAGTAAAGTACAAACTATCAAGAAAATGTCTAAACCAAATATATTTCACACATTTGCGACCATTATTAGAATACGCGTGTGTTGTATGGGACGGTTGTACATTGTACGACAAAGAATTACTTGAAAAAATCCAAAATGAAGCCGCGCGTATTGTCTCAGGCCTAACCAGATCCGTCTCACTTAGAAACCTTTACACTGAAGTTAAATGGCCAAGTCTAGAAAAACGACGAAGTTATCTAAAACTAATTAATATCTACAAAATGCATAACGGTCAGTGTCCCAATTACCTTAATAATCTTCTACCACCAACAGTTCATGAACAATCTTCTCGTAATCTTAGAAACGCGGAAGACTATATTATTTTATCAAGACGAACTTTACTTTATTCACGCTCGTTTTTACCATCTGCCATTAATCTATGGAATTCGTTACCTATTGATATACGAAACATTGACACCATTTCGAAATTTAAAACTTCTTTGAAACAATTATTTAATTTATGCGAAGATAATCCCCCATACTTTTACAGTGGGGATAGACACTCATCAATCCTACATGCGCGTTTAAGAAATAATTGCAGCAACCTAAACTCAGACTTATTCATTAATCATTTAAAAAACACTCCCCTATGTGCGTGCGGAAATGATGTTGAAAATGCGGAGCATTACTTCTTTCATTGCCATACATACCATCTGCAGCGAATAGCTCTATTTACTGCGCTAAGATCGTTTCATCCGCTTAATTGTGAGGTGCTCCTTTATGGTAAGCCTTCACTAAATAATGAAAACAACACCATCATTTTTAACGAAGTTAAAAAATATATTATTACGACAAAGCGATTCATTGCTTAGCTACTTTTTTCCATTTTGCTGGACAGGACTTATTACTATCTTTATTACTATCTTTATTACTATATGTATTCTTATCATTATTAATATCCTTTATTGTATAAGTTATATGTATATTTTCTTTAAAATCATTATTATATTTTTGTTTAATTATTATTATTACTATTTGTATTACTATTTTTGGTAACAACTGTTATTATTAGTAGTACTGATGTCATCATATAATAAATATAATTATTGAGATTTATGTTCCCAATTGTATACTGTGTAAATGACATGATTAATATTTTATGTAAATCTGTCACCATTACAACATGTTAAAACTATCGCAAGGGAAGGACCCCCGATAATGTTGAAGAACTTCAGGTCTAACCCTTTTTCCATTTTGTATGTATGGACCAATGTATATATTTGTATAATGTCATTATCTGGAAATAAAATATGTTTAAAGTAAAAGTATATATCGCCTTTCGGGCTACCTACACAAGGGCGACATTTCGTGGTACATTCTCGCGCGTCGCTTCGAGTATTGCGCAAAATATCGTGTGTCGCTGCAAGTCGATATTATTACGCAGGGAATGCATGTGTCAATGTCTTGTTGTTTGTATCTGCTTGCGCGACATTTTAGTGACGGCATAAACTAAATCACTGGTAAGAACATGTCCATCTATTTATGAGAAGTGAGGCTATGACGTAACAAATAATTATATATTGTTTCATAAATTAATGTTAAATGGAATAACGATAAATACAAAACAATCAGCGATGCTTTGAAGGCATGTTGACGATAGTCTAACCAAACAGTTGCGTTTATTACTGTTTGGATAGACAAAAATATTGGACGGGTAATGAGATAGCAAACTCCACAAAAATTGATTAAAAATATTGTATCTTTAATCTGCTCAGTTTTTCACTCTTATTTGTTCCTAGTTCGCCTTTTATCTGTCTCATTACAGAAAGTTGACCGAATTAAAGTGACACTATTAAATTTAATCAAATAAGTATCTGGAGGATTACTAGACATAAGTATGTCGTATCTATAAACTGATAAGCAATTCAAGCCAAACAATCTGTGTTGCTAGCCTATGCTTTAGAGATGAGTCTAGTGTTATTAAATATCGGTGCCTTTTTAGCAATTTCCGACACCTTTTAACTACCTGACTCTTTATAAATCCAAGTCATAATTTATATTTTACTTAAAGGAAAAGTATGTAAGTAATTTGGTTTTCTGTAGTGTTCGTCTTTTCTTTAGTATTATGTGTAAGAATTAAAACTGCTGAATTCATGTGCAGTGCTTTTAGTTTATATTTCGTTTTACCTTTTGTCCAATAAATGTATTCGAAATATTTAACCCGATCTTTTCCACTTTTTTTTTACTTCTCTTAACAAACTTGCAAACGATAAAGACCTTGAACAAACGATGTCCCTTTAAGTCTAAATTCATTTAAAAAAAAATCAAAAGTATCAATTCAAGTTTATTATACGTTGATCCTATATTAGTAGGATTATCCGCGACACCGACGTTTTTGTTTATAAAATCATCTTATTAAATTAAATATTGTTTTACCTAATTTGTTCAACTATATTGTTGTACATAGACAAATGTCATTTTATAATTCGAACGCATAAAAATGTGCCTTCCATTTGGCCGGTTGCGCACATTGATGATATTATTGATTGGATTCTTATTATTTGTAGAGATTTATACTTCTGAGCAGGTATTGATAGTTTGTGTGAAGACACCTTCTTTTTATCATTATTCTTGCATTAACAGTCATGAAAAAATTATAATAGCTAACGTATAAAAATTGACACTTTTGTTAATACGCAATTTACTTAAATGTATTATTCCTTGTTTAATCAATATACAATATTTTTAAATGGCGTTGAAAACTTAAAATTTGGATTTAGCACTACATTTGATTAAAATAACTGTTTGTATACGACTTTCCAACTTATATTATTGTGAAAAAATGTATATTTAAATATAATAATAACAATAAATAAAAAATAAATAAAAATATAATAATTGATTAATATACAAGGTAATAATTAATATACGTTGTAATGCTTTATCGTTTTAAACACGACGTACTCTTTCCCTAGCCGAAGACGGACGGCAACGCTGAGGTGATATGCGGCAACCTGTCGTGTGCTCCCCACTCCATATGTGGGTCAGATGTCCACGGGGCGACATGGTGCGACTGTCATGAAGGATTTCTGGTGGGTATTAAATGTCCGACAGGACTTTTGTTAGTTTAAACCTATTTGTTTGAGCTCGATTGCATCGAAAGCCAAAGGCGTCTTGAAACGCTCTCGGGGCCGTTTCCTGGGACTAGAGCCAGTACCTGGTATCTTTGAGGGAGACCTAAAGAACACTCAAACAGAAGGGATCGAACCAGTGACCTCCCGGTCGCTAGGCTGGGCGATTATTAAGGGCCCTGTATTGGGCACCAATATTGGGCCGAATGTGAATTTGCACGCTATATTTGTTGGGACCCAGATGAATGGCGATTAAAATATGGATATCATATTGAAGAAGAAGGGGATGGTGAGAATGATAGTGGTAGATGTTAACCAGTGTTATGGTGAAGAGAGGAGGAAAAGTTTCACTAGTAGCAATGTGTAAGAAGAGGTCGGTCGAAGGGTGATTTTCGTTCATGTGATAAATCGTTATGATTATGTTAACTATCAAATGCAGGGTGATACGTGTCATGAAGACCGTAACGAGTGTGCTATGAGTAAGACGCTGTGTGGCTATCGCGGTGAGTGTGTGAACACCCCTGGCAGCTTTGTGTGCAACTGATACAGCGGCTGGGAGGGGCAGCGGTGCCAGCAACGCGATCTTAGCGTGACGGAAGTCCGGTGCCTGGCGGGATTTACGGGCAGCATGTGCAGGGATGACATTGATGAATGCTCCAGGTGGGTCGTGATAATTAGAACGAAATACATTCAAATATATGCACACAACATATCCTTTTACTATGATGAACGTGACATGAATCTTAATCATGATTTGTTTGTTTTGTTATACTAACGATGTACATTGTACAAGTCATCATAAGACACATATTATGTTCTGTTCTGTGCATATCCTTTTAATACATAATACAAATTACACATGGCAAAGTCTATCAGTACACGTTCAAGTTGAATGGTATATGTATTTGTGTCGATACAACAAGTATTTGAAGCATCTTTAAAAATATGCTGTTACTAAGTTCATTCACCGACTATTTCATCATATAGGCATTTTCTTAATATACTGCAACATCGGGGCTCCCAATAATAGCTTGAACTGATCAAACTTGAAAGATTTTGGTATTTATTATAACTATTTTGAATATGTGCAAATAAAAGTTCGGCCTCATTGATTTATTGGTACATTAAACAGAGGGGGTAATCGCGTGACAAATAAGAGCGACGTCCATGCCGAGACAGGTATTTTCGACGTTTTATACATTGTATTACTTGTTGTAATTGTTTAAATGCCGCTCACTTTCCAGCCATATCAGCAAGAAAGTGGTTAGCGCCTATTTCGTAGTTAAGTTCGATTTATATCATATTTGCTGCGAATTTTCTTAGCGGAGCAGTTATAAGGTCATCCCTCTAATTTCGCAGCTAGTATTTTCGATATATAGAGCCAATATAAATACGAAATAAACGCAAATGACTTTCTTGCTGATGTGGCTGGAACGTGAGCGGCATTTAAAAAAATATATAAAAAAGAAGGATGTAAAACGGCGAAAAATCCCTGTCTCGGCATGGACGTCGCCGTTTTGTTTGTCACGTGATTAACCCCTCTGTACAAGTATACAATAAGTGGTTCTTTATACTTGCAGTTCACCGAACGTGTGCAACGCCCACCAGAGCTGTGAGAACACGAAAGGTAGCTACACGTGCGCCTGTATCAAGGGTTGGACGGGTGTGGAATGCGCCAAAGACGTCAACGAGTGTGACGTCACAACAACGTGTCAGAATGGGGGCACGTGCAAGAACTTTGATGGTGGTTTCAAGTGTCATTGTGCGCACGGGTGGATTGGGCACAATTGTGAAGGTAGAATTTTTTGGATGTTTTTGCATACATGCGAATAATCGAAAACCTTACCCGAGTACGGGTATTAATGCAAGATCTGCGGTTGGTTGTGTGAGAAAGAATAAGATTACTACTCGAAATATCGACGCACATTTTAAATATTAGGCGCCATTTTCCAAATTATAAAAGAAATAGAACAGACCACACATTATTGTGACCGACCAGTCAGCCCCAAAACGAAAAATGAACCAAAGCAGAAGTCAACGTTTTCGGGGTGACTGGGAGGTTAGAAGAATACTTAATTTTTTGGTAAAAGAAAACGGTCTTAGTAAAAATATGATTTAAACAAAAAAGAAATATTTTTCAATATACAACATTGATCTACCAACAGCATTTACTTCAATGTCAATCCATTTAGAGTATTCACAATATGTTACATAAACTAAATTACATAAACAAAATCCATCAAACTAAAATTTAGCTGCAAAAAACGTACAAATTACTCAACACATTTTCCATGGTATTTATGAAAACCGATGTCGGAATCATTTACGAAGCCAGTAAAATGACGTCATTATATTTAGGCCGTGACGTTAATTGTACGCGATAGCATGACATAACAAACTGATTTTGTTAAAAACACCCATCCAAAAAATACATTTTTTTCACATACCGTCATTTAATATCCTGGACTTTGGTATCGCAGAGGACATCGACGAATGCGATGAGGGTCGGTGCTTGCATGGCTCCACGTGCCTCAACATGAATGGGTCATTCTCGTGCACGTGTCCACCCGAGTGGACTGGTGACACGTGCGACATACTTCCGGTTACACCTCCTAACACTGTGGAGCTGACACGTGGTAGTACGAGCATAGAGACGTCGTTTTCTCGTGAGATTCCGGGCACAAGCACGAGCATTTTGAAAACTCCTGAGAACACACGTACGTATCGTTTAACAAATGCTGAATCATTGGATTTTTCACAATTCTAAAATATAATTAATTTAGTCTGGTTGGCGAGTATTTCCGTGTAGAATTAGGCCTTTATTTTGCGATGGATTTCATAACTGTGAAACTTTGCGACAACAATCCTGGTTGCATTAACTGTTTGCATATGTTTACTAAGCGAGAGTCACGTGTGCGCAAGCGTAAGATATAGGCCCTAACTGGGTCTCATAAAACACATTCTTTTTATCGTTGACATAAGTATATTCCGGACGTTTTTTAAACGGGTAAATAAACATAAAAGCTTTATACATTTACAATAATAATCAGTCAACAATTTAAACTAAAATAATAGCAATTAACCAGAAGATTACGTACAGTAAGAAAGACGTCGGAAAAAATACGGTAACGTGACATTGGAGAACTCATTAACCCATTTATGCCTATTGGACTCTCCCATCCTTCTAAATTGGATCAATTTATTTCCAAAATTAGGGATGTCTAGTATATTTATTTCTATATTTAGAATATTTCTTACAGAAATTCCTTTAAGCAAACAGCGCAGACCCCGATGAGACGCCGCATCATGCGGCGTCTCATCTGGGTCTACGCTGTTTGCCAAGGCCATTTTTCTAGACGCTAGGCATAAATGGGTTAAAGACGTTCCGGTATAATAACGCTAATCCATGCTCCATGCAACAAACCTTCTCGACCCCAGTGGCGACTTATGCAAAGTTTCTGCCCCACTGCGTCTGTATTTATATTGCTTAAGAATCACTGCATGGGTCATGTTTGGGTTATCATTGCGCATGCTCATGCCATTTAATCAACGTAAACATTATGTTTATTTTTCTTAAAATAAGTTCATCTAGTTTGAATACCATTATAATTTACTGGTTAATGCATTAGTTATATTGAAGCCAATGACATAATTCAGAAAGAAGTTACAAAATACGAATATTTAAAAACGTCCATAATGTACTTTTATCCGAAAAATACTCGCTAACTAGCATTCATGTCTTTTCAATCGCCAAGATTAAATGGAACCGCTTACTATAACATTATCTCTAAGATTTCATTCTCCTCATTTCTTCCTTTTCCAGAAAATGTCATATATTTACAATGTGGTAGTTAACACATAAATAATATCTACGTCAACTGTTTAACCTTGTAGAAATATATTTAAAATCGTTTAACATTGTGAAAATATGTGATATTTAATGGAATAGCGACTAGTATTTGAACTTAAAATTTGAATTTGCTTTTTTCTCCCATATTTCAAGCAATTAGTTTTCTTAAACGGGTAATGTTCAAGTGCACATTCCTTCATATTTAAGCGTCTCCCTCAGGGGGCAACTCCAACGCCCAGGTGGGTCACGTGACACACGGGGCCGGACCCTCGCCCCGGAACAAGTGGCTGATCATAGGGGCCGCGGTGGGCGGGGCAATGGCACTGGCGGGGGTAGTGGCGGGCATTGTTGTCTTGAAGCGAGTCAGGTAGGGAGACTTAGGGTTCCGTCTTTTACCGTTTTGAGTTCAGTCGTTTAGCATGTAGCTTTGGAAATCGTGATATATTTGAATGAGCGTCCTTTCATGACATTGAATGAGGCCTACAGCTTTAGTTTAAACCTATTTATTTTAGCTCGATTGCATTTAAAGTACTTACTACTTTTTTGAAACGCTCTCGAGTCCGTTTCCTGAGCCTAGAACCAGTAGTTGGTGTCTTTGAGGAGATCTAAAGAACGCTCCCACAGTGGGGACCAAACTCGTGACCTCCCGGTCGCTAGGCGGACACCATACACATTACACAGGTCAATAGAATTGAAGCCTTGCCTGTATGTTGCATCGTTTTCGTTGGAATTTTTTACCAGGACTAACTTAAATAACTGATGATGAACTATTTCATTGATATAAATGCATGCGAATGATCCACAATTCGTATCTAAACAGAGAGCAGAGAGCCCAGGTAGCCACTGAGAACGTTACGGCGGTCCAAGTTCAACAGCACCTATTCCCGACTCGCGTTTCTCACGGAAAGGGCGGAGTACCTAACCAACCACGTGCTTTTAAAGAGCCGATTGCGCAACTTCCTGGTGGCGTGACGTCACCGGATATCGTCATGAAGACGAAGATATCCATGCGAAGAATGCTTCCGCAATAGGAAATACTGATGACAATGTGAAAGCTCGTATTCCAAGGAGCTTCAATGATCGTTATTAGTTAAAAGATATGTGGTTTAGTTAAAATATCAGTAACAATAAAACATTTGTCTTAGATTTCTCGTTCAAAACACATTTAAGAATTTTAAATGAAGTAATAGTACCATACTATATGCAAGATTAAATTATCTTCTTTAAATATAAAGGGAACTATACATGTTCGTTATTGCGTCATTAGGCCCTGAATAAGTTTAACAACGAAATCTATCGAAGCCGGCCACAATGGTTTGTTAGTGACAAGAACTGCTATTATAAATATAAAGTGGCCTACCGGTAGAAAATATCCGCTTTTCCTTCACGAAAAACGACGCCATCGTGGAAGCAAGTTAAGGAAAATGCCCTACCCACTTACAAGATTCAACTAAACTCTTAATGTTTATATATTTCCAGCAAAGGTTAATACTATTTGTAAAATTATTATGTTATTGAAAGGGACGAAATCAGCTGAAAGGAGGAAAACTCACACCCCTGACACTTAAATCCTCTGTAACTCTCAAAATCTACGAAAATTTCGTGATATATTTCGTAAAATAAAGTTAACATATGAATAATCAGTGTCCCTTATAGCAATAGCTAATATTTCAACGCTCTATGTGGTCTGGTAACAAAGATTTTAACACGAAACAACATGTTCTTTTTTATTTTTTGTGGTACAATATATTCAACACATGTTCATGTACCAATTTAGTGTTCAAGTGTCGTATGAATGGACATCGTTGCGGGAAATTGAAATGGAATTTATTGCGACACAAAAAAATAAAAACGAGCATTTTGTATCTCGTTAAATCTATGTAATCATACCACATCTAGGTTTAAATTTTGGCTATTGCTATAAGGAACACTGATGTTTTAGGTGTTAACTTTATTTTACGAAATATTTACGAAATATTGGTTGATTTTGAGTATGAATGTGGCTTTAATTACTATAGCTAGCCAACATAACACTGACACATATTAAAGCTAAAATTACACATTTGAATTTTGTCCTGTAATCAAACGCTGTTTTATTCGTGCAAATGCTTGAACAGATAAATGGCAACATAACAGTCACTTAATGGGATGTTCTTTCATTGCAAGGGCCGAATTCAACAAACAATTCTTTGACTTTAGTCTAAGAATAAAGCATATTTTTTAAAATTGAATATTCAAGAAATGCTTAATTGTTTCGAAAATCTTGTCATTAATCTTCATGTAGAACATTTTTCTTAATGACATAATCAACAGTGGTAGCTTTAATATATTCAAATACTAGAAGTATTTTACTTGGTTCTAAGTCTATTATTTATTCTTAAGTCTACGAATGTGTTGATGACTACGGGCTCTGGTCTACTATGAGTAAAATATGAAGTCGTACTCGGTGTTATTCGTACACGTGCTTGAAGAGTTTACGTCAATGAGAAATTTTCAAAATGAGACGTTTCGAAATGGGATGTTTCAAAATGGGATGTTTCAAAATGAGACGTTTCAAAATGGGACGTTTCAAAATGGGATGTTTCAAAATGAGACGTTTCAAAATGGGATGTTTCAAAATGAGATGGTTTTACCGAAACCGACTCAAGTACGAAAACTTATATATTAATGATAACGACACTTTAATATATTCATGCAAGGTATGTGTGGGGTATATAAAGTGAGCTAAAGAGTATATATAAATAGGACACTGATTATTGAGAGGCTGTACCAGAATACTTCTCTAGACTACTATGCATCCACTATAAGTAAAATCTGTATAGAACCTCCAGGTACAAATAATGGATCAATTAAACATAAATAAATCGGTTATACTGTTAAACGTTTATTTTCACATAAAGCAGACTGCTAACATAATATTGGCAGTCATTTGGGTTATGGATAACATAGTTAAATGTTTTTCAGGTATTACATAGTTTGTTGTTTAGGTATTACGTAGTTTAGCACATTTCAAACAAGGTCTGTCACCATAGGATGACATATGCCCCCCTTTTCCAAATTTTTCTAAACCTAAACGCAGTGTTTTTCCACATTTTTCGAAACCTAAACCCAAAGTGTGACGGAATTTCAGACGAACAGACAGACAGATGGACGGACGGACAGTGCGATCACTATATGCCCACCTTCAGGGGCATAAAAAAAATGCCCAACTGATAAGCCATCACCCAAATAGTTGTGTATATGTTAGAACATCATATATGGTAAAGCACATGTTTTCCCATTTGCTGTTTGCACATTAGGCATAACTATAAATTAAACCTATGAAAGTCATGGTCTGCTACTGTTTTTTGTACACTACAAACCTTTGGCTTGTTTGACATTTATTTTGGTCAGTGAAGTACTTATTTTCCTTTTTACAGAAGCATATAATACATATTAAATACCCACACACTGTAGTATCAACACCGATGTCCAAAACAAACTCATGGTAACATAATTACACAAACACTATGAAAGAACGAGCACTGTGATACCAATAAACATAATTATAAGCAACAATAAAGGCAAAAACATTTGAAGCAATTAAGTTAAAATTACCAACAAGATATAGCTTTATCTTAGACGGCTCCATCATTATAGTATTCTTCTTATATTTATATTGATTTTTCACAATTAAATCAATACATTCAATGCTTATCACACCACTTTTTTTTAAAGGGACCTGTTCACAGTTTGCCAAAATGAGAATTTTCCAACTTTTTGTCACAGATTCAAAAAGTTAATGAATAATGTTCATCTGTGAGCAAAAATTACACTAATGCCAAAGACTCATGCGGCAAATCCATTTTCGTTTACTAATAATCATCATTAAAAATTGATAAAATTATAAAAGCGTTACAAACACGAAATGCTTGAATAATTTGGAGAGTTCTGATGTTGTCTTTATATTGTGTGACAGTACGAGCATTGCTTATATAAACTATAAAATAAACAGAATTATAGAAGCATGCATGATTAAAAGGTTTCAGCGCTAGCCTTTTACTCCAAGGGCCATTGGTTTGAGCCTACGTCGGGTTAACAATTTTTTCTTTCTTTAATTTTATTATTTTTTTTATACTGGAGATCTTTAGTTCCCATGTTTACATTTATCAATTTGAAGCATTTAATGAAAAATTTCAAAAGATACCAAAATCTGTGAAAAGGTCCCTTTAAAGCTGAATGTTTTCCCCAAAATAACAAAAAATCAAATATCAGCCATATACAATTGATTGATTATGAGATACAGTCAGTCATCCGTCTAGGCAAACATTTCAGCATCAACAGAGCATTTTCATGTATAATTAGAAGTATCAGTAGTCATACAAGGTTGTTTTCAGCACCAAACATGTCTTTACAATACATTTGGATATTCTGAAACATAATTGTCACACATGTTTTGATAAATAACATTGTACCAATTTTCCAAATACATGTATACCAAACACGTGACAGCCTTATTAAACACGATTTTGTTTCACTTTCTTGTTCCTTATAAAAGAAAATAATTATAACACTATGTAAAAAAGTATCCTTATCCTTATAAATAAATTATACTCAAGCACTACCAGAACCCCATACTTATCTGTCAACAAATAAATTACAAGATAATAAATAAATGCAAGAAACATGTCATTTTCTGTTTTTCACCTTAAAAAGTGGCTTTCAAAATGTAGACAAACAATGATGGAATTCAAAGAAAACCAGGTGTTGAGTAAAAACCAGTTTTTGGTTTATTTACTTGGAAACACAAAGCTTCATAATTATGTTTATTTAGCCTTATTGCATCAAAATCGAAAAGCACTTTCCAAGAAATATCAGCAGTGACCATCATTAGAATGCTACACAAATGTTCATAAGCTTTATTACATCTAAAATTGAAGAAAAATGTTGAAGAAAAAATATCAGGCTGCATTATAAGAATGGCACAAAGATATGTATTTGATTTAGTACATCCAAAAGAAAAGATAAACTTCGAAGAAATATAATCAATCTCAATAATTAGAATGGTAAACAGATGTTTATAAGATTTAGTACATCTTAAAGCAGAAACAAAGTGGAGGAACCATATAAGACTATATCTTTTGTTGTGATCCATTTTCTGACCGAATAATTCATATTTAACTGCACATTTACTATGTGCTTATACACGAAATTGAAGAAATAAAATATGTTTCAACAACGGCTAAAAGAAGCGTTCCAAGAAATCTCATGCATCTCAATATTGCACATGGACGGAACACGTCCTCTACCCGGCAGACGTGATTATGATGCTGTGGAAGCGTAACAGCTGATTAGCGTTCACGTTCAGGGGTATCCTCTGTCCCGCCCCGCCCACTGTCGGCACGGTGATACGACCCACAAGAACGCTGTCACCCGTCTTCTCGTGTAACACCTGATATCGCAAAATTAGTTATATGCTAAGTCAATTTTTCAGTTCTTTATAAGTACCCGATTGATAGAGAGCACAAATAGAACTGAGATTTAATGTTATTGGCTTCAATCACATTTATCAGTACAAAAATAGAATTGTGAACTTATTGTACTTGAGTCTACTATTAAGTTAAAATTTCAATAGAACATCATATTTGTGACAGGGAAGAAATTTACAGACAATAATATTCTAGACAATAATATTCTTAAAACAGAATTTAAGCAATAATTAGTTTCTAAACAAGAGCACCGTCAAGCGGATGCCAACGCTCCGCTGTGGGTGCTTGGATTATTTTTTTTTACCTTTGACCTTGACCTTTTCACCACACAAAATGTTCAGGTCGATGAAATACACATGAACCNCCGCATCGTTGACGGCTGCTACGCCACTGAATCCTGGTGTTATAATCATTGCACTGCTGGCGAGAGACAATGGAATTCCTCCTAGAACGTCCCTTGCAAATTTGTCATTGACCATAACGGATGATATTAACACCACTACCCCCGTTTTCTCTTCACAATCTGCGTCGTCAACTACGAAAACCTCCACTGTATCTTCAAATGCAAGCTCCACGGGTCTTTATACAGTAACGTCAACCGAAATCTTAACGTCAACTGAACCGAGTACAAATGTGACAATACCCACAACTGATTATACCATAGAAGGATCAACCATGATGTCTACCACTGGCGAAATGTCTTCTACGACCAATTCAAACGTATCGTCATCGTCCACAATTGCAACAACAAACGCAACAGTCTCTACATATCAAACCACAGACAGATCAACCGCTTCTTCTACTACACAGGATCTGCATACTACAAGAGATACCACCAGTGGGAATTTTTCTTCGTCAACTAAGTCCTCAACCACAAACGTAACCGAAACTACATCAATTACCACTGAGTCAACATTAACATCGTCGGTTTCCACGACTCAAAATACATCATTTCTTATCAGATGTATGTTTATTCTTTCATTTGCACACATGTATACATAAATATACAGTTCATATAATCCATAATTATGTATGTTATCCACAAAATTATTATTTTTTATGTAAAGGTAAAGGGCAGTGTAATTGTACTTTGTAAATATGTTTTTAAGATTATGTTACTAATAGAAATAGTTCATGTTTGTTTTTGTATTTACATAAGGTAATGTTCTATCAATGTTCATTTAATTTAGTAATGTCTTATCAGTGTATGTTTCTTCTTTCATTTGCACATATTAATACATAAATACAGTTCATATAATCTATAATTATGTTTGTTATCCACAAAATTATTATTTTGTATGTAAAGGTAAAGGGCAGTGTAATTGTACTTTGTAAATATATCTTTCAATTTTGTGAAACAGGCGTAACAATGAAATGTCAATAAAATGAGAATGACCATTGCAACATGTATTTAAATTTTTAGTAAATGTTTTATAAAGAATCGACAAAAGGCTTTACTTCTGATTAAACATTGAAGTCTTCATTTCCAGAATAAATGAATCAGTTAAAAACAAAATGATACCAAGATATACCGGTAGTACATTTTGATCAAAAGAAATACAAAACAGCAGATTAAACATCTTTTACAAATATTAATTTCAAGTGCTCATGACGTCATAATTAAAACATCAAATGTCATACAAAATATAGTAATTCCCGGTAAAATGTAGATTAAATGTAATATGATGGCTAAATATAAATGTTGCCATTATATTGTATTACATATGTTGTACTTATAACATAAAAAATATATGTATGATAAACAGAAAAACTGGTTATTACACTATAATTATTAATATATCTTGCTTTCCATGAATAAAAAATCCAATAAAAAATGGCTTAGCAAGCCTCTGCATTATTTTATTCTAATCCTCAACTGAAATATATTGCAAAATGACCTGTTATTCTCAGTATTTAATAAATATATATAATAGTCTAAACGGTTCAGCTGGTTTCTGCATTTTATCTTCACTTTTTTCAGGTGTTCCGTATGACCCTTAAGAAAATCCAATTAGGGGTTTACTATTACTAAGTGGTAGCCTAATATCAGTCGGAAGAAATATGTGAACCTGTGACCAAACAGTTGCTGAATCCACAGAAACTCTATGCGAGCTAAGCACCTTTAAGATCAATGGAATTTATATGCATGGGCGTATTGCCTTTAAATAATAAATCACATCTAGGATTCCTTCGGAGGGTTATTCAAAGATTAATGGCAGCATTGTGGGCAATGCTGTATCAATTATTTACATAAAATACAAAAAAGTATAAGCGCAAGTGAGCGATGTAGATATTAAGACCTTCCAAAAACAAAGATGCTGAAGCATTTTCATGATGATTTGTGTTAAAAATTACACATTTTTTACACTATTGTACTTTTTCGTTTGAAAACAGCGAGACTTTACAATTTTTGCCAGCAGAAATTTGAAAACTTGGGAAAGAGACTCTCTGGTTATCAGAGTTTTTTTTGTGAAGCCAGTCTTTTAAATACGTTCTTAAATATATTTTTGGGGTTATAGTGATCGTGAGATAGGATTTGTTTGTTTTTTTCAGAAAAAAATCAGGTCTGACATAAAGTTTCCACTGCAATTCTTTTCATTCCAGCTCTTCTCTTCAACACTTTGGAGCTTTGGGTATACACACCCTGGATATTGTAATCTCATTATTCTATGCCGTACAATTTGGGCAAAAGTACTCAAAACAGCTAAAAATAGATATGCCTACAGGTACAAAAACTATGCATACGGGCACACTTTAGTGCCTAGAGGCATTCGTTCGTGCCTATATTGATAATTGTATGTCCGTCGGCATAGATTAGAAAATTCTTTTTGATCCAAAGTGTAAAAAGAGCCCACTGTCTAATTAGCAATTTCAATCAGTCTTCTATTTATAGATTAATATAAAGAAAGGTTTATTTTTTTAAGAAAACATTAGGTTTTAAATGATGTATATTTTCAACAGTTTAATGAAATAAAACTATAGAAATGAAAACAAATTATCATTCAAACATAATGCACCCATGGTAAGAATTTATGCTGACAGACTTAAATTGTATGTACAGACTCAAATGACCTGTCGGTCTAAATATATCCGTAGGCACCAAATTGTGTCTGTAGGTCTAAATATATGCATTTAGCCACAAAATTGAGCCTACAGGTCTAAATATATGCTTGTTGTCACAAAATTGTGTATGTAGGTCTAAATATTTGTCTGTCGGCTCACAATTGTGTCTCTAGGTCTAAAAATATGTCTGTAAGCACAAACGTTTGTCAGTAGGTCTAAGTATATGCCTGCCGGGACAAAATTGTGCCTCTAGGTCTAAATATATACCTGTATGCACAAAATAGTGCATGTAGGTCTAAATGTATTTCTAAAGACACAAAATTGCTTTTCATTTATTTTTTGTACATGTAGGTATACCTACCTTATTTTTACCCAAAAGGGTATTTTATATTAATATTTCCCAAGAAATCTGATAATACAAAGGAAGCATTTCATAAAACTTACTTTAAACCAATGGAGACCTTTGCTTTACACTATATTTCATGTTATATATGAAACACTGAACATCAATGACATTATTACACTTGAATTGGTTATCATAAACAAACGAATAATTTCATCATTAACAACCCATTTTGAGCTACTTAATGACAAGACAATGACAGCACTACACATGCTTGGTTTATTTAAGAGCATCAGTAATCGATATCGGGGGAAACTGATAATAAACATGTTATTGCTCAAGGGGAAAATGTAGCTTACAGCATTTTTATTATATCATGAAATGGGATCTACGAAAACCTTGAATTATTCGAAGGCGATACAAATAATGACTGTGTAGGCAAGAGTGGTAAACTTACTGCCATATTGACCGTCTGTGAAAACAAGTGGTTTCATGTATGACCTGAATCAATACCGTCTCTACTTGGCAGGGCTAACTGGGCTAATGCAACGATTTACTTGTAATATATTTGATTTAAGAACATACAACACACACATGAATTTTTGGTCGATTTATGGCCATTTATAGGTTATATTCTCATTGGCAAAACATAAAATGTCTTCAAAAGCACAATCCGAAAATGTTTAAATGATGGTTCGGCATTCAGATGTTTGAAAATAAGACGAGTTCAGTGAAGAAATAGATTGTGAAGTTGTAATAACCACTTTACTGATTTTGATTTGTTAAGAAAAATAATAGTAAATGAAGTTTTATCAAGAAATTCGTTAAATTGAATGTATTATCGTTTTCCAATTTTATATGTATTTACATTACAACTTCAAGGATAATTATAGTCATATTAATCCTCTCCCCAACATGTTGAGCTCTTTGTCAGCAAGGCTTGTAATTTGTAATAACATCCTGCACCATACACATGTTTGAGGTTTGACCTTCAATCTGACCTTAACCTTTGCTCAAGGGAATCACAAGACTTGCACGAAACGCCTCTTCCGCATCGTGGACATAAGTGATATTTTTTTTAAACTGTATTATGAATGGTTACGTACGCTCAAGACAAACTGTATTATGCAAATTGGACATCTGACCTTAAAGTTTGAGCTGGACCTTTGAGCAAGGAGATAGGTGATACAGGCATCAAGACATCTGCACATGGTGAGTATTTGAAGCAACAGTTTGAGCCTGATCGTTGATCTCTTATACTGAGCATGACCTCTAAGCTCAGGAGAGGGTTTTACTTATGTCATGCCGTCTGCACATAGTGAACATTTTCGAAAATGTATTTTAAAATTGCATGATAAATGATGAACTTACAGAAAAGCTGTTTTATGGCCAAAATGAACATTTAAGCGTCACCTTGACTTGTAAGCTACTGAAATGGTTGTTAAGCCATGTGAACAAATGTTGTATATTAGTTTAATATGTCATGATGAATGTTGTAACAGTCCAGACAAGCTGTTTTATGGCAACATTTTACCTTAAACCTTTAAGTGTAGCCTTGACTTTTAAAAGTAGAGGAACAGGTGTCAAACGTGACATTTCATTCTCTCATGGTGAACAATTTTGGCAAGTTATTTATAATTGTGTGTGTAGCAAGCGTTAAGGCTTAATTTGACCTTTGATCTCTAAGTGTGCTCTTGGCTACTGAGGTAAAGAGACATGTATTACATACCGCAAGCCGTTTCCAAATGATGGTCAATTGTGGAAAGATATTTCAAAATATAAAGGTTGATTGACAAAGTTACATTTCGGGCCAGTTGCTTAATTGCCAAAATAAACCTTTGACCTGAAAGGGTGACTGTGATGTTTCAGGTAGGGGGACGGGGGTAAAACGCAAGATGGGATTTCCTTATTGTGTTCATGTGTGGTTAGCTATTTAAGAAGTGTGACCTTGACCTACACATGACACATCATCTTGTGACGGTGAAAATGTATGGCAAGTTAATTAAAAATTACATGATGAATGAAAAGGTACAGTCCAGACAGACTGACTCGGACGCACGTACGCACATACATTCGACCATTTTGACTGCTATATCAAGCTTTCCGTAAGCGCGCTTCACAAAAATTGTCAAAAATCCCTTGAACAGGGTATACAAAATGGCATATATCAGCCATCTAGTTTATCTAGAAAGACTCCTTTGTTGCTGAGGCTGAATATGTCCATCAATATTAATAATGTACTGGTCTGATAAAATGCAATTATCTATGATTTGTTTATGTCTGAACAAATAAATGTCTGATTCTATTGGTAACATAATGTTTTATCTTTGAAACCAAAACTGTGAACAAAGTATGATAAATTTTGGTATACACAGAGTTCTAACTAAGGTATTCCATGAGGCTTTACCACACAAAATAGATTACCTTATATTTTTGCTTCAGATAACCTTTAACTGAAATGCATGCTGATGGCAATTTTTGTCAGAAATTTAACTGATTGCACAAATGATTCAAAGTTTTACATTCAAGTTTTTTTAAGAAACAACTTAAAAACAACAAGGAAGATTTTTTATAATAGTAGATAAAACTTACCAAATCGAGAATTGACTTTTAAACTGTTGCAGAACATTTGAATGTCTGATATAGCAGTTAAATGGACAACCCTCAAGATACATGTATACTCATACATAGTATATGGATAATCTTGCACCTAATTCATACCTACCAAACTTGAGAGTCAGTTACTTTATCAATATTACAACCTGTTTTCAGTATTATCTAAATGTTCTGCAAAAAAAGCAAATGTATGATTTGAACATGACTCGTGGATTTTTCATTAAATCTTGAACCGGTAGTTTACTTTTGTACACTGACAATTTGAAATGAACATGGATGATCATGTTGCTATATTTTAAATATGTATGATCTGGACGTTACATAATAGGACATACACGTGAACAAGTTATCGGTATTAATTAGGAATTATCAGGTATGGCTACTTGTAAACAGCATGTGTTAATTTTGGGTGTGCACAAATCTTACAGAAAAAAATAATTGTTGTACCGATTGTGACGTATAAAATAAATAATTGAGCCGTGCTCTGGAAACACCAGGATTGCTGCATGGCATGTGTGTAAAGTATAATCCCAGATAAGCCTTAGCAGTTCCCACAGGCTTATAAGGGAGGACAGTTTCCGTTTTTATGGAATTTTTCGTTTAAAGAAAGTCTCTTCTAAATAAAAACCCAGTCTAGGGGAAAATAGTAGTCTCATTTCAACCAGTGTAGAATGCACAGGGTAATCTTGGACGAAATTTTGTGCACATGCATTAAGCCCGATTTTCCCAGAGTGTGGTTCATATAATAGTCATATTGAAACCATTTGTGTTTGATGTTTACACAAGTTAGCTACAGCTTCTTCTTAGATTTCTATAAATAATAGTAAATAATAGAGAATTTGAAGAAAACAAGCACATGCACGAATAGACATTGCAGGTCTCTGAAAATTAATTTACTTTAAACCAAAGCAAATCAAATTACATTGAAAGTTCACATGTGTCTACATGTACCATTACCCTCCAACCTTTTCAATGGGAGAAATTTATGTTATTTAATAAATGCATTAGATGTAGAAACATACAGAATGTAGATTCAGAGAGTAGGGCAAACTATTAATTTGATATTTGGACCAATGTTTAAACATATAAAATACTTTCATGATCCCAAATGATCTCAGAATCATTCCTTTCATGAGAAAGTATGTGATTTTGATACATGTCTGGATATACCAATTTATTGTCAACTACTGGCACTTTGTCACTAAAACACACAGGTAATGCTTCAAGTCAATATATCAAAGTTTCTCATGACATTTTTTTTATTCGGCGTAGCTGAATAACCTAGGTTTTCACCTTAACCTGACCTTTGTAACTGTCCAATAGAATTCAAATAAAATTTCCCGCGGAAAAGACCTTCATTTATTCCATTGGCNCCTGGGGCGCCCTGCCCACATAGGTCACACCCACCCAAAATTGCCTTTACTATAACTTCTTCATTTCTACACCAATTCACTTCTAATTGATACTGAACTTCTCTATGACAATACGGTCAATCTCGACTATGCATGGCCCCATTACCAACCCTGGGGCACACCTAGGTCAAACATTCGGTGTGGGGATACGCGTCGCCCTCTGCCGCGCCATTTCTAGTTGATGTATTGTTAAATACCAATTAACATTATGTTAACTTATCTTTCTGTGGTTCAAAGTGTTTTTACTTTAGGGTGATCTGTGTTGTCATTTATTTCATATTTCATTGAAAAACAAGATTCAACAAGATTGGGTTTCTAACCTTGCCCTTTTATATGCAATGAAGTACGCATCATAATTAGGATTGTTCCTAGTTCATTAACGAATATCATATTGGAAACATTTGATTGCATGTGAAATTGTTAACCCAAGGACTTTGATATTTTCCCATATTTGGCAAAGAAAAAAAATGCAGTCAGACAGCCCGTGTAGAACCTCACTGAGAATTAAAGATTATTGTACAGACTTCAAGTTCTAGTGTTTTTCCCAAGAGGGCATAGGTGCATGGCACAGTAAATTCAAAAAGGGCATTTTAACGCGCGGTTTATGCAAAAAAGGGCAGTTATGTCATGTGGTGCCTTTTTAGCTATGATAATACTGTTATAGATTAATACTTATCAATTATAACGGCTATGGGTATACTTGTATAGGTTATTTTTACTTATCAATTCTAATGTGTTTATTATATTTATCATTAAGTTGAAGAGATGCTTTTCTTACTTTCTTGATTTCTTACACATAATCATGTGTGACACAATGAAGACAACATGTTGCAGACGCTGATTTTGCGGACAAGTTAGGTCATAAGGCAATACAGATGTTATCGATAAGGGCGCGTGGTGTTTTTTGCCTTTAAAAAGGGCACAGTGGCGTTTTTGGAGGGCGGCGTGGCGATTCGCCACGCTAAAATGGCCTGGGAAAAACACTAACTTCAACAGAGATCATTCACTCTTGATAATCGATAACTTGGCTAGACTCTTCTTTCTTCTCTTAAATATTGGATGGAAGACAAAAACATGCTGATTGGTAGAAACCTTTTACTTGTGTTACTGGTGTCAATATAGTACATTTGGGCTGCGCTCTGTGAAAAGGGGGTTTAATGCATGTGCGTAAAGTGTCATCCCAGATAAGCCTGTGCAATCCGCACAGGCTAATCAGGGACGACACTTTCCGCTTTTATTGTATGTTTTTTCAAAAGGACTCTTCTTGATGAAAATCCAGTTAAGGCGGAAAGTGTTGTCCCTGATTAGCCTGTGCAGACTTCACAGGCTAATCTGAAACGACACCTAACAAACATGCATTAATCCCCCTTTTCACAGAGCGAGACTAAATTGAAGACTATTGGTAATAAATAGTAATAATTGTCCGTATATGTTTTTTCAAAAGATCTCATCTTGTCTGATATCTAGAACTTTTAAAGACATAACAGATTAAACTTTCAGCTTTGTTGACTCATATTATGTGCCACTAACTAAAACCAAAATGACCAGGCACTATTCAAGTTTAGATGATTTTATTCTTCCAAGTTATTCAGTTATTTAAATAATTCATTTATTTTAAGCAAAGAACATATAAGTGTATAAAATAACCATGCCAGAGCAGTATTTACAAATCGGCTTTTACTACGAGTGAATATTCTATTCCAAGTTTTAAAAGGTCTATATATCCATAACAAATTTTATTCTTAATTAACAAATAAACATTGTGATTAAAAACTGTTTTCAAAACCCTCTTTCAAATTCATCCATACTGAAGACATCACAGAAAATTGCATAATTGTTCACAGCACAATAGAATATGCTTACAGAACCATATAGTAAGTTAATACAATAATTAAAAGTATGTCATATCTATGGGTGATGTTTGTTAAGTGTTTTTTATTAATCTAATAAAATCTCATACTTGATGTATGGAAACAATTCTCTAAAGTCTGAAGTGCTTTTTGCCCATCTTTGTGAAGCGGCCTTTGACCCCTCATTTTGTGAAAAAGGAGTTGCGAACTGTTTGAAATTACGGAAAACATGAGTTGCGAACTTTTCAAAATTGTTAAAAAAATCAATCACGAACTTTTTTAAATTGTGAAAATTTGAGTCACGAACTTCTCAGCTTTGTGAAAAACAGCCATTCTCTAAGGAGGAAAAAAGCCGCAGGTCTGATCAGATTTAAAATGAACATTTAGTATACATTGTAATGCATAATACTCTCATAAGTCATGAACATCTATCACAGATATATTATAATCATGGGCGTCCGCACAAATTTTCCTAGGGCGGATCAAGGGGGGTTTGTCCCCCCTTTGCCGCTGGAGGCGTAGAAAAATTTGAGAATAAGGCCAGATAATGGTGCATCATGAAGTATATATCTGGAAGGTTACGAGTGAGAATTTGGAATTGACTGTGTTGGAGTAGATAATACCTTTTTTCTCTCTCCTTTGATCATAGGATTTTTCTCATATAGAATTCTCATCAGTCATCACTAAAAAGACATCACTCGGGAACAGAGCAACTGTGTAGCGGACTGAGATGTTTCAATGAAGAGAAACTCGTCATACGAGAAGGTTCCTTGGTTTTACAACCATTGATGAAATGGACGCAGAAACTATTGCAGGGACAATCGTTACACATTGCAAGAAGTATGGTCTAAACTTGAACAAGCTACACGGCCAAGGATCTGATGGGTGCTTGACTATGGCTGGAAAAGAACATTATGTATAAAGCCCGTATTCAAGCCGATTATCCTCTCGCCGTTTTTGTACATTTTTCGGCTCACCGTTTTAATCTTGTTGTAAGTGTTTGGCGTACAATGTAAGTAAAACCATAGAAACTGTGAAGGCAATCATTAAGTATTTCAGAGAAACCCCTTATTGAAGAAGGCCAGTTTCGAACACAACATTATTAATTAAAACAAGGTGGACTGCAAAGTATAAAAGCATGCGAATCTTCGCCAACCATTTCATCGAAATACATCGTCAGTTAGAATATTAAGCGCAAAAGGAACAGAGTACAAAAGGACGACACACCGCACATCAGCTTTGGACGTCAACTGGAACGGTGACATATGTGATAACACATAATAGCTCCACGTAATAGCCAAATATTCGTCCATTTAACAGCCCATCACCCAAGCACTTCAGGCCGTTCAATTAGATATGATCAGTATTAACAAAACACGTTGATAATCTGGCATCGATGTTCATCGATCATTGAAAAATGTGAACACAATGTATATTCCGCACACGAACTCACTGATCCAGTCTCTAGGAGGCCGATTTTCAGAATCTAATATGACCTGCGTTCATAGTATATTAAATCCATCCGAACCACATACCATTTTTCGATCAATCAGACTATAATGATACAGTCCGAACAATCAACGAATGTTATCCAATCAATAATTTTGAACACGACTTAATGTCATGGTATGACATGAGCAAGAAGGAATCCATCGAACAGAATGAGTCAGATTTGGTTGACTTGGTAAAAAACGGCGATGATCATATAACTTACCTTGCCGCCACCACTTTTATGGTGGAACAATCATTTAGCACGCTGAGATGAGTAAATTACAGTCAAAGCATGGCTAATAGATCCACCATGTCCAACGACAGGCTCTAAGGTTTATGCATGATGAGTGTTCCAAGGGACCGGACCAACACTAACAAGAATATGTTCATACAAAACACCATCAAGAAATTCGGTAGAGACCCACGTTGACTTCACTTGCTATTCAGTGACTAAAACGTGTTCATTGTTTGAATTCTCCCCTGGATTTCTCAAGAACTAATTATGTTTAAAACAATGTATTCAGAGTAAATAAATTTTGCAATAACCATATCCATGATTTGTTTACATGTAANGGGGGGGTCAGCTGACCCCATTTGCCCCTATGTGCGGACGCCCATGATTATAATGTCTCTCACCATCATTATTGTATTACCCATGGCAACTCTTGGAAAGTGTCACTTGCAGGGTAATGTGATATATTAGATTCATTTAGATATGGATATCACAGTTGAATGGTTATTGAAAGTTTATCTGCAACACCATATTGCTATATCAGCAGAATAATAGAACTGAAAAAGTGACCAGCCTTGGCTAAATTAGTCCAATAACAGAGTTCAATTAAGTAAGATCTAGTGCTGGTGAGACGATTTTGTTATTAGTGGTTGGTCAAATAATAAGTGGGACAAATCATTCCAAATGTGTGCACTGTTTTAGATTGCTGCCCAATGTGGGTTGATCTTCATTAAAACTGCATTGTACGTGTGACTATAAAACAGTTCAATGTACATAAATACAAATGTAAAAATAGACTTTGATATGTATTATACAATCAACAGTGACCCATTTAAAAATATAATACACACATAAATACCTGCAGGTTATCAACTGCAAACTTTTGTCAAAATTCTTTTTGAAAATCCAAATTTAGCAAATCAATGATTTATTTCATTAGTTATCAACCAAGTGTTAACATTTCACCACGTCTACTTCTGTTTAGTTAAGAATTTCACACTGATTGTGTTTTTTTCCCAATCACTCCATCTGGTTGCATGTTTCCCGACTTACTTTTCCCGCCACTCCGGCAAGTCTCAATTTAACTTATCGTTTAACACCGACTTCCCAAACTTAAGCTGGCTGTGGTTTTGGCGCCTCCTTTTTCCCGCCACTCAGGAATCCAGGCAGTGAGAGACTCATTCCCTCCTTGGCCTGGAAGAATGTGTAGCTGAGCACGATGCTGTCCTCAAACTCGAGTTCAGGATCCTCATCGAAATCTGGGTCGATGTAGAAGAATACAGGCATGTCCACCTGCAGCGGGAAAGTTGAAGGGAACAGTTAGTTAACCCTTTACCACTCAGAAACGCACTTTGTAGTCCCATAGATGTGATTTAAGTTTTGAAGGCTTCATTGCCAAACCTTAGAAGGTAGTGATGAGCAGCAAACAGCATACAACATGAACAGACTGTGTGTAACTCGCAGTCTATTCTGGTTTTATGCTGGTTGCATATACCGGTAGCAATTTTCACTTTGCTTCTGTCGAGTGGGAAAGGATTAAAAGCATGGATTTTTCTTATTTCAAAGAGGTACATGTATAACCTTAAAAATATTTTATTATAATCATGCATTTTTCCACCAATACTGATACGACCCCAGGATTGTATATAACCCTGCTATATAAAAACAAATGTTTTCCCAAACATTTTAAAAACAACACTTTTTCCAGCAAAATGAAAACAAGGGTATCATCCCCAAGAGATGAAATAAGCCTTAAAATGTTCTTCTTTTTTTTTTTGCTTGAATGAGTAAAAAGTCTGAGAAACATTCGTTAATCGAAACATGCACTTTGTGGTACTAGTTTATGAGCGCTGCATAGTAATCTTTAATTCTTATTCCAATAGCCAAACAAATATGTTGTTATTGCCAAGAGAGATTTTAAATAATTTGTGCCTTAATTCTAAATGTTAATCGGTCAATAAACTATTCTGTCATTTACCTACGCTAATATCAGCCTGATACAAAGGTGTCTGATATAATTTGTTATATCAAGTAAGTAGGCCTTTATATCAGACAATGTTTGGACGTACCACATACAACTCTGAATAAACATTAAAGTCTTTTCAGTATAAAGGAATCAGTTTCAACAAAACAAACAATTGTATAACAAGATGTAGTACATTTGGGACAAAGAAAGCAAAATATTAACCCATTTATGCTTAGTGGACTCTCCCATCCTTCTAAATTGGATCAATTTTTTTCCAAAATTAGTTATGTCTAGTATATTTATTTCTATATTTAGAATATTTCTAACAGAAATTCTTTTAAGCAAACAGCGCAGACCCTGATGAGACGCCGCATCATGCGGCGTCTCATCTGGGTCTACCCTTTTTGCCAAGGCCTATTTTTCTAGACGCTAGGCATAAATGGGTTAAATACAAGTGCTCATGACATCATAATAAACACATCAAACGTCATACATTATATTAATTCCCACTATAATGCAGAATTGTAGCCAAAATATTGTATTATTTAAAATAAAAATGGGGGGGTTAAGGTATAATTAACAGAAAACCAGGTTCATGCAATATCATTTTGTAATACATGTATATCTGACAGGCTTGGCACGAATAAAACAAATGGCTCAGCAAGCCTCTACACTACGTTTCCTTATCCTCAACTGAAATATATGTATATTAAAAATGACCTGTTATTCTCAGTTTCTCTATATATCAACTTATTATTTCTTATATATTAACAGTTCATCTGGTTACTGCATTTTATCTCCACTTTTTTCTTAAAGGTTTTTGTCCATGATCGTTAAGGAAATGCAATGAGGGGTTTAATATTACTGAGTGGTACCCTAATATCAGTCTGAAGAAATATGTGAACCTGTGACCAAACAGTTGCTGAATGAGAAACTCTATGCAAGTTAAGCACCTTTAAGATCAATAGAACTTACAATGTATATGCATGAGCTTATTGCCTCGAAAACTTTGGAAACTTAAAGAGAAAAAACATGTAGATGCATTTTTTATGTAAAAGATGATTGTTTATTTTAGTTTCAAATGACAATAGAGTCATTTTCATGGTCCATTGTAATACAACAGGTGCATAATAACAAAATTACACTTAATTATTCGAAAGCAACCAGACTTGATAATTTTTGCCAGCAAAATATAGAAAACTTGGAAAAGAAATTTGGCAGGATTTGGCTGATTATCCAAAATGATTTTGTGAGGCCAGTCTTATAATTATGTTCTTTTTTACTAAATATATGTTTGGGGTGAGAGTGACTGTAAGCTTTGATTCTTTTTCTTTCAGAATATATTTTAGTGTCTTTCATTTCCTGATTAAAATAATACATAAAATTACACTTATAGCTTGAAAACAAACATGTCCCAACTAAAATCATTTCGGTTTCATTGAACAAAATTATGCCCCTGTTTACAGTTGGAAACATGCATAAACATATAGGTACTCAAACCAGAGCTTAACAAGAGATTTGTTTGTCGGAAACACAATGCCCCCTTATGCGCTGCTTTTTTCTCTTTTTTTTTTCTCTTTTTTTTTACCTTTGACCTTGAAGGATGACCTTGACCTTGACCTTTCACCACTCACAATGTGCAGCTCCATGAAATACACATGATGCCAAATATGAAGTTGCTTTCTTCAATATTGCCACAGTTATGACAAAACTTAAATATTGGTTTAAGTTTCAGACAGACAGACAGACAGACAGACAGACAGACAGACAGACAGACAGACAGACAGACAGACAGACAGACAGACAGACAGACAGGCCAAAAACAATATACCCCCTTTTTTTTAAGGGGGCATAAAAACAATGTTAAACTCAAATTTTAAAGCAATATTCGGGTTCACGTATCTAAGATGTGCATAAAAATCTAGATTTCTGCCAGTGTCATCTGTTGTCACTCCACAATTTCACAGAAACATATTTCTCAAGTTTATCAAGTGACTCAAGGGTGCCTGAAGTGGTACGACAAGAGGGTTGATATCAGATGCAAGCAGCCCACATTCCTTGTCTTACTCCCAGTGCAGTGCAGATGTTTCAAATCATACCAAATGCCACTGATGGCAGTTTCCATCTTATGTAGGAAGGTGGGGAATCTTAAAACAGTTCATTAAAACTGCTCAGACAGGCGTATTTAATTTGTGTGTTCCTTATTGAAAATACATTTAACTTAACTTGGCTTGGTTCCGTTAGGTTGATGTACACTGTAAATTCATGCAAATCCAGACTTAATAAAGAAATAAATGTATGTTTAAAACATTTAATACAGTTGAAACTAGGACTCAATGTTGTCTATTTTTAGTCATAGATGAGTATCAGCAGCAAATAAATCAAATTTGTAAATCAAGAACAATGAATAAAAAGCACATATGTATTGACCAACAACCATACAAAATTAACATTTATAAAGGAAAAAATATGGGAAACCTTATTATGAATCCATGATTAATTGCCTGCGTATATGGAATACTGTAACATTGAAATAAGGTAACAGACAATTTATGTCAAATGATTAAAACCAGAAGGTACTCAAACCACATTTTAAGTAAGCATAGCAATCCAGCAGCTTAAAAGCTTTTTACTCAGACATTTAACAACAAAGGCCGACAAAAAAACATTATAACATCTTTATAACATGGAGATAAAATAAAAACTGGGTTACTTAAGGGTAATTTGCTCAATCAGCATTCCTCACATATGTGTGTAAGCTATCAACAAGATATATTAGTAAATGACATCTCTCCCAAATACAGGTCAATGATTCAGATGGTTCAAAAGGCCAGGCCTATTAAGAAGTTTGTTAACAGCAAATACATGTATTGGATAGTTGACGACATATTAATATGAATTATCATAAAATGTGGTCTTATGAAACACTGTCTATGTAACCTTAAATACTATATAATATATATATATCATATAGAACATGAATAAAAGACAAGGTGCTCATTCATTGTTATACAGTGTGTAACAAATGTACAAATGATTTTTTTATAGTTTATTTCCAATCAAAAACTGTTTTCATTTTTGAAATAAATTTATGTGTGTTTTTTTTATTTAAAATGGTAAATTTATTGCTCCTTTTTTTCCCATAATTGTTTGCTAAAGCACGAAATGAATGATTACCACAATTTAAATCTAGAAATAGTTTGCCCTACAACTATGAAGGCTAACCCTTTGCATGCTGGGAAATTTGTCGTCTGCTAAAATGTTGTCTGCTAAATTTCTAAAATTAGCATTTTCTTTGATTTTTTTTCAAAGAATACCATCAGAATAGGAAACAGTTTGGATCCTGATGAGACGCCACGTTCTGTGGCGTCTCATCTGGATCCAAACTGTTTGCAAAGGCCTTCAAAATCCAGTTCCAGCGCTCAAAGGGCTAATAACATAACATTTGATTGGTAAATATCAAACTGATTTCGATTGATGCCAGATTTGACTCATACAATCTGTAAACATCTCATAACTGTGTTGCAGTTCTCAATTAACAAAGTTTAATATGAGCCGGCAACTGAGGTTATGTATGTGCAGAAAGTATCGTCCCATATATTATATTAGCCTGGGCAATCTTCAAAGGCGAATCAGAATGGATACTTTGTGCATAGACTGGATTATTATTTAGAAAGGACTTCCTTTCAACAAAAATTTCCATGAAAGCTGAAAATGGCCTCCCTCAGATAAGCCTGTTTGCACTTCAAAAGCTAAGCTGGGACGTTATTTTACACAATTCATATGAATTACGCCAAGTTCCCCTCAGACCATATTTATTGATAATTGAACCAGAACTAGGAAGTGGATTTAAACAAAAACAGCAATAATTAACACACAATACTTGTTGGGACAGTTTATTTACTATGATTGATATTTAAACTTTAAAACACTGGTAACTTTTAATTATGCACAAATCACAAGCAACTTTACTTCTTCCAACAATTCATTTTTGTTATCTTTCATGTGAAAATTGCTTCAATGTAAAAAATACATTGTATTTTGTCAACAATGTAAACTTTAAATTACATTTTATAGCTTTTTTAGAGACACACTGCATGACTTCCATCTGTTTGCAAAGCATGATGGCATATTTAAATGGATATTACTCTCCAAAATTGATTTTACAGATGCCATCAATAATCAGTCATAATATTTTATATAAAAAAAATCATTAATAACGTGAACAACAGCTGCATGGCAGGAAAAAGAAAATCCAGACTGCTAAAGCACAGATAAATTAATGCCCATTAACCCTTTGCATGCTGGGAAATTTGTCATATGCTAAAATGTTGTCTGCTGAATTTCTAAAATTAGCATTTTCTTCAATTTTTTATCAAAGAATACTATCAGAATAACAAACAGTTTGGATCCTGATGAGACGCCACGTTCTGTGGCGTCTCATCTGGATCCAAACTGTTTGCAAAGGCCTTCAAAATTCGGTTCCAGCACTGAAAGAGTTAAAAATGAAATTACACATGTGTAACAGAAGGCACTATTGCATGGATTTTACTGCAACTAAACAAAAACTGACACTATTTTCTCAGAACACGCCACAAATTTGTTTTAATAGTGTTGGGTTTGTTTTCAGGTGTTGATATTATTGGTGTGCGCAATATGATTTGAACAAACACCCTGCCTGCACAAGACTGAAGCCCAAGAAACCGTAGAAAGCCCCCTAAATAATGTTATATCTTATTCGATATTATATTGAAGCCGAACACGATCAGCAACTGAATATGCTGAGCTCATCTGATAACCAAAGTGACACAAATTATGTATCTGCGTGGGAAGAGGTTTAACATAAAGATATTTCTTAATATTATTATCATCTTCATTTTTGGAAAACCATTGATGGTATTCCAATTTTCAAGAAGTCTTAATAAATATTAACACCCACTGTGTTTTTCAAACCAATTACTTTAATGTATAACCAGGACTGAAAATGATAAATATAATGTATAAAAATGCTCCTTTTCATGATAGCAAATTATGATTAAATTTATTAATTTTTTATTCTCTCTATAATATATTTGTACTTTATAAGTTGATGCATGGGAAATAATGTTTAACATTTTCATTTCAATATTAATTCTTGACTACTTTTATGTAAAGCACGTGTCAGCTATTTCCAATTTTCAGGGCAATATTTTCAATTATTTTCCTTGAAAATGACATAAAATAAAGAGCTACGCATGCCAGCAGAGCATTTTGTCAATTTCTGCAAATAAACATGAAACATTTTATGATTAATATTTGTCATCAGTACAGAAAGGCTCCATTTCACAACAAATAAGAAACCTACAAATAAACCCACATGGCAAGTGTTTCCATAGTAACCATTACACAACATCTGCAAGTTATAAAATACAAGATTATATTTTCAAACCTCTGGGGTAATAACGCTCATTAAACAGCAAGTTATGCATAAATCAGTTGCATAGAATGGGTCACAGTTTTCTGTGGTAGAAAATATTGCTCTCAGTGAATTATTTAACTGATTTATACCATTCATTTTCTCTGTGTGAAAATGAACAAACTTTATGAAAACTGCTAAGGTTACATACAATATAAATTATCAATAGGGCAAAGACATCCCTTGGTAACTCACCTGAGTTAATGGCATGTTTTAGTTGTTATAATACACTTTCCATATTATTTCAGTCGGTCTTTGGAAAAACAGGGATTAATGCATGACTTCCCAGATAACCCTGTGCGGAGGGCACTTGTTTATTTAATATTGTATGTCAGTTGTCAAAAAAACATTTCGCAAAAATCTATGAATGAATGCACACATTCAACATATTTTATTTATGTTAAAGAGTTAAAGTGCATTCAAATCCACTAAACATCCTTTTGTTATTTTGCATTACTTTTATAATACAGGTACTCGAATATGGGCCCTGTTGTCAAACAACTTCCTTACAGTTAAATATGTCATATGCAAGGGAAACAACTAATAAAATACCAAGATCAGCAAATGATCATTTGTTGCCCTTTTAATAAGTCAAAATTTTAATGTAACTGAGTATCAATCTGTGATAAGCAGCATTCTTAAACATTGTAAGACTCTTAAACATACATGTTGCAAAGTATGCCTTTTTATTCTTTCATTCAACACCTTTTGGTAATAAGTTGTTTTTGATTGAATGGTCATTTCTAAAACATCCCCTTTCGACTTATTTCATTAGACTCTACAAACTGATTTTAAATTCAACAAACATTCAGAACATTCATCTATCAGCAATATTTATGAAAGAAAATAACACTATAAAAATATGGAAGCAAGATATATGGCTCTTGTGAATTTCAAAAACCCTGAGGGAGATATACATTTACATACTTATTAAGTTTCAAGTTGTCACCTCTTTTAGTTTTCGAGATATTTAAATTTAAAAATAAAAATAAACAAAGGGCATGTTGTTATAAACTTTCAAAGTTGAAAATGTGGCATAACTTTTGTAATTTTTAGTCTAAAATTAAAAAAAAAAAACACATGCACAATATCACGAAGAACAAAGCCTTTGTAGCAAAAAGCCTCCTAATAAGTTTCGGTCTAAGGACAGACATACAGACAAATGATCAGACAGAAAGACAGATAGACAGACTTCTATGGCAATTCAAATACCCCCTTTAGTATGTGCATGTATCATGGAGGGGTGAAAAATTCTACTCATAATTTAAGGTAATTTTATTTAAGGTAAGTTAATAGAAAACAAAGAAAATACAGTTAATTTCCATATTCAGTATCATTAAAAAAATATCCTACTGTTTAAATCTAAACGATATCCAGCCCAAACTTATTACTTAAAAAATCTATAAAACTGCAATTTGGCAAACTCCCTTTAAGGGTTAGTTGCATAAGCTAACAGAAACATATTGCTCAACCTCACAAGATGTTTGTAGATGTGTGAAAAATTATCATATACTGAAAACAAAACCTTATATAAAATTTTCATTTTTTTCCAAAATAAAAATTAAAGAATTTGACAAACATGTATTTGTATATGGGCATTAACAGAGAATGACCATACATATAAATAACAGACATAATCATAACAACACATTAGAGGAACATACCTTTTCATGGGGATTTAAGATCTGTTCTTCAAAGCAAAAGCACTGAAAATGCAAAATAAATGTTAAGATTTCCCATTGTTCATGTACCTTGATAATATAAATCTAGTTGAAGACAAGCCATTCTCAGAATCTCCTATGTCTTCATGTATGTCTTCCTTTTCAATAAATTTCAAATATGATCAAACTAACAATAGTTGCAAAAGCATACAAATGAACAGCATCCTGGTCAGTTGAAAGAACTATGGAACATGGAATACCCTTATTACTCAAGTTTCCGGACACTTGAAAATAAAATTAAAAATTTGTGTCCGAAAATTAAGATACGAAAAATATTTTTTTTAATGTTGTTTCTGAAAATTTAGAGACATTCTTAAAAGATTGCATTGACAATCGGATACAGGTTTGCAATATTTATAACGTCCATTGTATTAATCCTTTTATCAAGTGCTTGTAAAATACCACTTCGTATAGAATAAATTACTTTTATATATATTTGCACTTTATTAAAAAAATAATTACACATGCTTTATTTTTGTACAAAAAGTTACTCCAACACTATTTTTTTGACCAACGGGTTCAAAGATGAGCATTTGTTTAACCAATACTCTAGTATGAATTGTTTGTATAACAATAGGCTGCATTTCGTTTTGGAGCATTAAGAATTTGTCAATTTTATCTTTCTGGTGTGAAACAATTGTTTATTACTCTTATGCAATATCAAGGTCCATTGTCCCAAGATCTGCCAGGTTTTATGACCTTAAAACGCATGATGGAAGTGACACCTGATATTTGAAAACAGGGAAAAACTCTGGTAAAATAGCGCTGTAAACTGTATTGACCGAAAATTAAGAGTAATAAATTATTAACAAAAACCAGTATGCTCAAAAATTTAGAGCCACGAAAAAAAGAAAAAAATATCGGCCCAAAAAAGGGGTGTTCGAAAATTTTGAGTGTCTAAAAACTAAGAGTAATTACAGTACATACATGTATACAAGTCAACTTTTGAGTATTATTGTTATAATACATATACAAGTCAACTTTTGAGTATTTTGTTACCTAACTATAAAACAATGGCAAAGACAGTGTAAATAGACAAGTATTTGAGTTAATTAGTATAGCCAGAACATAGTTAAAGATCTATTTAAATCAAAGCATACATGGTTTTTTATAGAAGAAATTAAATTTATGTCACTATTTCTATCTTATTATCAAATCTTAGAGGTTACAACTACAACTTCTACAAGGCATTTTCATTGGTAAATATTTACTGTTGCAATAAAGTCTTAGACAATGTCTTATCCTGTACACATACCTGTATTTTGTTGAAATATGGTGCAGCAGTGTAGGGCATTATAGTGTACGTTGAGATCCCAATGACCTGTTCCTCAGTTGGGTTCTCAGCCGTGTAGAAGGCCAAAGCCGTCTCCCCAGGAAACACCTGACACAAGAATACAATCGTTGTGACAATACAACTTACAAGAATACAATCATTGCAACCATACAGACACAGTCACACTATAACATAAAGTAACATAAGACATCAATCTTAAAACTGTAGTACTATAATAATCAAATTTTACTCACTAATTAATGAAATATACACATGCATATAATAACTGCAAGTATTCAGAATGTTAACAAAATATAATCATGGTACTATAATGAAATATTGGATATAAGTTATTTCCAGTATGAACAGAAAAAGAGCAATATAATTACTGTTATGAACAAACAAAGGGCAATGTAATTATTGGTATGAACACAAGAAGGGCAATGTAATTACCAGTATGAAAAGATAAAGAGAAATGTTATTATTGGCAGTGTTCGACACTAATTCATCTGGGTAAGGAGTCCTTTGGACTCCCAACTTTTGAAATTTAGGAGTCCGAACAGACATCAAGGAGTCCAAACATTAGGACCCTTTTTATACATGTATCAAATTTTTCGGGTTATATCACATGGTAATGCATGAAATGTTCAATTCTTGTTTATGTTTGTTTTCAGATCAAAACTCAAAGTGACTGATGTTCAGTATTTGTTGTTATTTGTTATATCACATTGCAAAATTATTTTCCCGTAATATTTAAGTTATTTATTTTAAGGTTTAAAAATACACTATTATCTATTATGCATTTATATATACGTTTGCTTGTTTTACCTCTGGATTAGGGTAAAAAACAATTATCAGAGCATTCTGATTTGTAGTTGTAATAGTTAATGAATCACATCGCAAGGGTGTTACAACCCTATTTGTTAATTGGCTTATATAATTTCTCCATTATATTTCTAATAACGTGGAAATGGCTAAACGCAATATAATTCTAATTTTATTTGAATCTCATCATTGGGTAAAACCCTACGAGGAAAACGTAAAAAAAATATTTAAAAACAATATGGCTCGTATGTATATTCAGGAGCGCAATTGGCATGTTGCAGGCCGGTAAGTTATTAAGAGGTGTCCCCATTTCCACGTTGAAAAGATGACAACAGACCTACCCCACGTGCTAGTGTCCGATCGTCACAGATGAATTATATTATCACGAGTTTGCACAGAATGTAGTAAAAGTCTTAAGTCTTTTTAAATGAGATATAAAAGTTTAAAGTGTTGCATAAGAAATAGTCCCTAAGTGTACATGAGCACAGTTGATTTGAAGCTGGAATTTGTTAACGTTGCATTACAATTCAGAAGTGTGTTTCGGATTTCAAATTTAATTATGCTCATTTGAAAATTCAACAAAACATTTATAGCTGTGCGTAATGATTTCAATGCATTAAAAGCACAATTTCCACGAAGAATTCAGCCGGTTTCCATCTTCAGTCTCTAAAGTAACTGGTCAAGATTTTATTGTGGAGGAGTACACCGAAGGGGCCGATTAGTGTGGTTGGTATAAGAAAGCAAACAAACTGCAATAAACGACTAAACTTATCGATTGACAGTGACACGGGTTATTCACGCACAACTGATTCACAGCCGTTCCCATCTTCAGTGCCTTGCGGCAATAAAACGTGATGATTTTCATAGCAATTAGAGACTGTTCGGTAAAGCTAGTAAACTTCAGCGAAAATATCCGAGAAAGAAATAGCTACAATCGGTTTAATTCTGAGTTCCAGAGTTACCCTATTACTACACGCAAGCACTGCGACAGGGAACCAAAATAACTAATTTTCGGAGTGTTTTGTTTTGTCCATGTGGCATATTTTTCGGATCCGCACCATTCTTCGGATGTTCGGACATTCTTATCTCGCGAAACGAAGGAGTAAATGAAAGTTTTTATCATAAATCAAAGATTATTTTGAAGGAGTCCGACGGACTTCCTTGACACAAAAACAAGGAGTCTGAGTCAAATTTTAAAGAGTCTCGGACTCCCGTTACGCTGATTGCTATGAACAGACAAGGGACAAAATTGTCACAAAACCAGGTTTTCAATTTCAAACACCGTCCAATGATGGTGAACAAATGTGCCAAATGATTTTAAAATATGACAATAAATGACATAGTTATGGCCCGGACAAGCTCATTTATGGCCATTTTTGACCTTTGAACTCAAAGTGTGACCTTGACCTTGGAGGTATCGACGTAATGCTTTCGCGCGACACACCGTCCAATGATGGCGAACATATGTGCCAAATGATTTCAAAATCCCTTGATGAACGACATAGTTATGGCCCGGACAAGCTCATCTATGGCCATTTTTTACCTTTGACCTCAAATAGTGACCTTGACCTTTGAGATATTGAAGTAATTCTTTCGCGCGACACACAGTCTAATGATGGTGAACAAATGTTCTAAATGATTTTAAAATCCCTTGATGAACGACA
>VMBQ01001140.1:7227-29209 GCA_007657795.1 Dreissena rostriformis | reverse complement strand
TTGACCTTGAAGTAAGGGTCTGCGTTTAGGTTTCAAAATCTGCGTTTAGGTTTCGAAAAATGCTCATAACTTCTATGTCCCTTGAGATATAACCTTCATATTTGGTATGCATGTGTATATGGACAAGGCCTTTCCCTACGCACACAAATTTTGACCGTCTGTCCGCCTGTGTGTCTGTCCGAAAACTTTAACGTTGGTCATAACTTTTGCAATATTGAAGATAGCAACTTGATATTTGGCATGCATGTGTATCTCATGAAGCTGCACATTTTGAGTGGTGAAAGGTCAAGGTCATCCTTCAAGGTAAAAAAAATAATGCATGTGCATCTCATGGAGCTGCACATTTTGAGTGGTGAAAGGTCAAGGTCATTCTTCAAGGTCAAAGGTCATTTTTTTTTTCAAAGCGGCGCAGTAGGGGCATTGTGTTTCTTACAAACACATCTCTGGTTTTTCTTTCTTTTCTTTTTGGAAAGTTTATAAATGACCACACACCCACACTATACACACCTCTCCACCCCCACCCCTCCCCCATTTTTTATTGAAGTATTGTGATAGGTCCTTTCACCTCTAAAAAGCAAAAATAGATGAGCGGTCTGCACCCGCTAGGCGGTGCTCTTGTTATTTATTGCTTTAAATCAATATGCCCTATTTATTGACACATTTTTATTGGATGAACACTAGGAATTACTCAATACAGTTGCTGTGTAAAGTTTGAAACAAAAGTCTATTCATGTATGTTATTGATAAGATGACTTATCGTCAAAAATAGCTAAAAAGAGGAGTAAAAAGTGCTGTGAAAATTGCAAAACAGTTATACATTTTCATGTCAACAATATCTTTAAAAAAAAGTCCAAGTATAATATGCCCAAATTAGATCCAAACCATAATTCTATTATTATCCAAATTCATGGCCTAGAAAGTTCACAGTTCCAGTGTTCAAAAGTAAATGAAAGCCTTTTGTTAAAGACCTCATAAACTACTAGATGCTCCCATATAACTTGAATTCCTTGACCTTTGACAAGAAATCTTCAATGCGGAGGTGGTGTTCCGTGAAGACTGCACGACTGATGAGTTTATTGATGTCCTTGTCGGTAGCAGGGTGTACATGCCATGCCTTTATGTGAGTACAGGGTTAGCTTCTATGTACATGATTTATATATATGAGACTGGCTCTGTGAAAAGGGGGTTTAATGCATGTGCATGAAGTGTCGTCCCAGATTAGCCTGTGCAGTTCGCACAGGCTAATCAAGGATGACACTTTCCACCTAACCTGGATTTTTGTCAAGAAGAGTCTTCCTTTCAATGAAAAATACAATAAAACCGGAAAGTGTCGTCCCTGATAAGCCTGTGTGGACTGCACAGGCTAATCTGGCATGACACTTTATGCTCATGCATTAAACCCCCTTTTCACAGAGGGTGACTCATATATATATTATCTTGACTGTGGGACTATAGAATGAAAACCATAATGACCAAAAAGAGTTCTCATCTATGGTTAAAGATGTATGCATGTTCATGTGGCTAATTTCAAATCATTCTACATTGTAAATTCAACCTTTTTATCCAAAAAGATTCATAAGACAAACTTATACAACAAACATACATATAGATGAGAAGTCTTATTAAAATTTAAAATATATCATACATTGTGTATATCCAAACATTGTGAAAGTTTCTTTTATTGGCTCAGTATGTGTATAATATGAGGCGTGTCATGCAAAATGGTTCTTATGCCATAGCATAGCTCTAGTCCAGCCAGCGCGTTCACAAAGTCTGGTCAGAAGCTGTCCTGCCCGCTTTAAAGTCATGCAATATTTCTTGGTCTTATTAGCGGACAGGGTAGCTCCTGACCAGTCTGTGCGAATGCTCAGGCTGGTCTGGAGCTACGCTGGTCGCATATGGCATAAGACCATTTTTTATACTTTGCGTCTCGTTTAGTTTTTTCTGCAGATGAAGTTTTAAAATGATACTAACGTGACACTTGCTTGTCTTCCTATCAAAAAATAAATAACTTAAAAACTATTCATTATCAATGCAAACAATCTTATTTGCTTTGAACAAATATTTATCAAATCATGTAAGAATCAAAATATTTTTTCAGATAATCGTTGTTTATCAGTTATTTTACAACTCTTTGTCATTCTGATGCATGGCCATATAAACTTTTATCACATGCTATACCGTGTTTTCAATGTAATACAGACATTACGAATTTTTTTCTATTACACATGTGTAATACAACATTTTTAAGCGTTTTCATTGGCTACAGAATCAATAACTAACCAATCGCATGGCTTTATTTTGGTAAAATGACGTCATCAACATGAAATGACGTCACGATAGTAAACAACTTTTAGATCTATCGGCATATGTTTGGTCAATTAAGATGTATTTTGTTTAGTTTAAAAGCATGTGATAAAAAAGATCTGACACTCGTTGTCATATCATACCATATTTTATTAAACTCGTCCAGGAAATTTGTTAGTAAGCTCGCCAAAGGCTGGCTTACTAACAAAATTCCTGAACTCGTTTAATAAAATATGGTATGATATGACAACTCATGTCAGATCCTATATTTGTGAAACGAATCATGGTTTTTTTCCTACAATTAGAACTACAAATCATTGTTTAGTTCCCACAAATTATATCTACTAATCATGGTTTAATTCCTACAAATGAGACTTACAAATCATGGTTTATTTGCTAGTACATTGTAATTAGAATTACAAATCATTGTTCAATTCCTACAAATTAGACTTACAAATCATTGTTAAATTCCTACAAATCATGGTTTAATTCCTACAAAAAAGAACTACAAATCATGGTTTACTTTCTACAAATGAGAACTACAAATCATTGTTTTTCTTCCTACAATTGAGAACCACAAATCATGGTTTCGTTACTACAAGTTAGACATACAAATCATGGTTTAATTCCTACAAATAAGAACTACAAATCATAGTTTAATTCCTACAAATGAGAACTAAAAATCATGGTTTAATTCCTACACATGAGAACTACAAATCATAGTTAAATTCCTACAAATGAGAACTACAAGTCATGGTTTAATTCCTTCAATTAGAGTTAGAACTACAAATCATGGTTTAGTTTCTACAAATTAGAACTACAAATTATGCTTTAATTCCTAAAAATTAGAACTACAAATCATGGTTTAATTCCTACAAATGAGAACTACAAATCATGGTTTACTTTCTACAAATGAGAACTACAAATCATGGTTTTTCTTCCTACAAACGAGAACTACAAATCATGGTTTTGTTACTACAAGTAAGACCTACAAATAATGGTTTAATTCCCAAAAATAAGAACTACAAATCATGGTTTAATTCCTACAAATGAGAACTACAAATCATGGTTTAATTCCTACACATGAGAACTACAAATCATAGTTCAATTCCTACAAATGAGAATTAGAAATCATGGTTTAATTCCTACAAATAAGAACTACAAATCATAGTTTACTTCCTACAAATGAGAAGTACATATTATAGTTTAATTCCTACATATGACAAATACAAATCATGGTATAATTCCTACAAATGAGAACTACAAATCATGGTTTAATTCCTACAAATGAGAACTACAAATCATAGTTTAATTCCTACAAATGAGAACCACAAGTCATGGTTTAATTCCTACAAATGAGAAGTACATATTATAGTTTAATTCCTACAAATGAGGAATACAAATCATGGTATAATTCCTACAAATGAGAACTACAAATCTTGGTTTGATCCCTACAATTGAGAACTTCAAATCATGGTTTAATCCCTACAATTGAGTACTACAAATCATGGTTTAATGCCTACAATTGAGTACTACAAATCATGGTTTGATCCCTACAATTGAGAACTACAAATCATGGTTTGATCCCTACAATAATTGAATTGAGAACTACAAATCATGGTTTAATCCCTACAATTGAGAATTACAAATCATGGTTTAATACCTACAAATGAGAACTGCAAATCATGGTTTAATTGCTAATTGCAACACATGGGAACTACAAATCAAGGTTTAATTCCTGCAAATAAGAACTACAAATCATGATTTAATTCCTACAAATGAGAACTACAAATCATTGTTTATTGACTTATAAACAAAAGTACATAATATATTATTTCTTATATCATATTTTCAGGTTTACAACAAGATTGATCAGATATCTATGGAGGAGGTAGACAGGCTGGCCAGGCAGCCACATTCAGTTGTCTGCAGGTATGGACACTTCCACAACTGTCCAATCAGATTCAAATTAATCTGATCAGACCAAATTGATCTATTGTTCAATCATTTCACTTGGGTATTGCATATTTAGTGGGTAAGCTTTTATTATACAACAGAGCAGGTACATAATGCTTGTGATAAACAAATGATCACGTGGTAATGCGTGTGATATCCAAATAAGCATTTGCATGCTTGTGATATTCAATGAATGTATAATATAATCTTCCAATAATGGTTTTGTGAAGTTTTTGTGATTTGGTGACACCTGATTCCATGATTCAGTGGAAACCCTCTAAACAAGACTCTCTCTAAACTGGAATCCTTCTAAAACGGACAAATAAGTCCAGTCCCATTGTTATCCCAATATAAACTTACATCAGAAACCCCTCAATTCCAGATACTGGTCATCCTATGGATTAAAATTGGGTCATGTCAAAGGTAATCGTACCCCTCTAAACCGTTCAGGTCTCTGTTTATTGCACATACAAACTTGTGTCAAAAAATGTGAATTGCAGATTAAAGATGCACACATTTAACGATGGGGGCTCTAAAATTTTACAAACTAAAAACTGCAAATCAGTCTAAGGAGACCATTCTTATGCCCATCAATAACAATGCAAATACTTATCATATTAAATGCCTGATATAAAAAATACACTTTAATTTTTATTTTATTTTTATTTTGTGTGTAGAGATGTGTTTTTCATTTTTTATTAGTTTAATGATGTTAAATTTCACATTTATTTTAAAGGGACTTGTTGACATATTTTCATATTTTTGAAATGTGTCATTAAATATGTTTATTAACATATCTATAATGTTTTTAATAGTCTTAACTAATAATAAAAGTAAGAAAAAAAGTTGAATATTTTTTTTATCCCGAAGCAAAAGCCAGTGTGCTACCACTGCGCCATGCAGCCTTTCATGGTGATTGGGGAAACATAACCACTATACTGACACTATGTTATCTCCATTTTACAAAAGCTTTTGCTAAATAACATGTAGCATAAATGTCTTATAGGGAAACTGCTACTTGTGTAGTAACATCACATGACCCAATGTACTAGTAGCAATATACTGTAGTACATTTGACTGTCTGAATTGCACGATTGTGTCTGTTATTGTTTCAAGTGTGAGTTTCGTTCCGGTCCATTGATTTCAAAACGAAACAAAAAAATAAATAAACGGTGTATACAACGGCAGAGATTTGTTGAAACAGAAGATACATACATACAATTGAATTTGACAAATAGAAATAGGCTTTACTAACCATTTGTTTGTATTGGATGATTGTGTCTGTTATTGTATATGTGTTCTTATAACCACGGTGCTATCTTTCAGTTGCAATATGATGCTCAATCTGGATGGTCTGCTAGAGACGTTGTGGAGGGAGCTGGCTCTGACTCGAATCTTCACAAAGAAAAGGGGAGGTGAGAAGATAAATTAGCCTTTCTCTGTGAAAAGGGGATTTAATGCATGTGCCTCAAGTGTCTTCCAAGATTTGCCTGTGCGGTCCACACAGGCTAATCAGGGACAACACTTTCGCTTTTATATTTTTTTAGGCAGTAAGTGTCGTCCCTGATTAGCCTGTGCGGACCGCACAGGCTAATCTGGGACTGCACTTTATGCACATGCATTAAAACCCCATTTCATAGAGCGAGGCTCAATTTATAAAAGATATAGGCATTTAAACGGTCCTTGTCTTTACGCTTTGTTGGATAAATTCGGCCCAATTGTGCACAACCTAGATTCAATAGCTGAATAAATACATAATAGTCTTGAAATAAAGTATGATTTTCACAGAAATGTATAGAAATAAAATAGAAGTAAACTGTAAAGAATTTATTATTTATAATTGTATACTGATGTTAGAAAATAAAAAGACTACAAGTACCGGTATGTTATAAACTTGACTCAGTATGTTAGGTTTAACATGAATGATTTAAAATGTTTTGATTAATGAACATACATTTACACAAAAGTGGTCCAACATATAAATGTTGATTTGATTTACCGGTATGTATTTATATGTTAATAGAAGATTTATGATTAATTATTTGGTCAACACAATAAGGATTATGATATTTTAAATCAAGAATTCCAACAATATGTCAAAGCAGGCATTTCTTAGTTGAACATTTGCCCAAGATATGGTTTATCTATACTCTTGTTAATACTGGAAAAGTTGACATTCACAATTAATTCAAGAAGGTTTCACTAACTATTTCCAAATAATACAGAGATACATTTTTCCCTCACTTAAAAGTATTTACTCAAAACATTTATCTACAGTGCAAGTTTGTAATTGTTATGTTGCTTCTCAACAGCGGCCCCTGATTTTGAAGATGGACTTATTCTGCGACGAGGGTGCACAGTAGAACATGTTGTACGTATTGCTAACCGAGAAACTTCATATGAGTCGCACTCTGAGGAAACGGATTAAATGCATGTGCGTAAAGTGTCGTCCCAGATTAGCCTGTGCAGTCTGCAGGCTAACCGAGGACGACACTTTTATCGCCTAGACTCAATTTTTGTTTAAGAGACTTCCTATAAACAAAAAATTCCATAAAAGCGGACAGTGTCGTTCCTGATTAACTGCACGGGCTAATTCGGGACTACACTTTACGCACATGCATGGTCTCCTTTTCACAGAGCGAGGCTCATATATTCTTATTAGAGAAATGTTTAAAATGATAAAATTCTGTTTAAGCTGATGTAACAATTATTGAAAGTGATTTTTACAAATGCATTAATTTGCAGTACACTTGTGTACAAATGTATAACTTAAAGTGTATTGTGTCACAGAAATCTGAATTAAAGCAGGGTCTTTCTTCAGACACAGATTTCTACCACGTTTTGACTCAAGATTACACTATGTAGCAGCATTTTTGTCAGTTTTTTTCCACAATGTCACTTATAAATACTAGTAGTTAATTTTTCAGGAAACATTATAGCCATAGCTACAATTGTACAGTTTTTAAAGCCTCTACTATTTAAGTTTTGAATACAACTTACAATACAGAATCCTTTTTTAACACTTAAAGGGCAGTTATGTTCTTGTTGTTCATGTACATGTATTTTGTTTGTTTTGTTTTATAGTATGTTGTAGCATGTGATTTTATAAATGCCATTTATTCCAGTGCCATGCAATTCACAGAACATTGGTTGCTAATTTCAAGTACGCATTAGTTTGGGTAAGGATGTTCCAGATGACTTTCTTAAAAATTCGCACAGAAAAAAAGCAAGCAAGCATATGTTTATTTGGATTTCCTAAATACAACATTTATCGTTTCCTTAGTGTTAACCTTCCTTGTTTATGATGCAGACCAATAGTCTATAACTTGATTATGATTACTAATACACATATGCATTAAGAATTGTTCATTTTTCATAAAAATAAATTATATGTCCACATATGTGTCAATGTTGTAACCCATACATTTAACATAGTACAAGTAATGAAGGACAGTTTCTATCATACTGATATATCTTAAAGTCCGGCTTACCATTGCCACTACTGTATTTTTATAGTTCTTGTAAATCATATCAATGGATGTATTTATGCCTGTAAAACAATTATGAGGTCGCCGTGGCGTAGTGGATATGGTGTCCGCGTAGCGATCGGGAGGTCACGGGTTCGATCCCCATAGTGGGAGCGTTCTTAAGATCTCCACCAAAGACACCAAGTACTGGTTCAAGTCCCAGGAAACGGACTTGAGAGCGAGTCAAATAAGCCTTAGGCTTTCTATGCAATAGAGCTAAAATAAATAGGTTTAAACATAAAACAAATATAGTCATCAAGATGGATTGTGATTTCAGGGACAGAGTGTGAAATTCAGCCCACAGCGAGTTGGCCTTCATCATCCGATGTGCCACGATGACGTGATTATGGTTGTTAAGAAATGAACACCTCTGGGTGTTGTTGTAATGTTCAAGGTCATCTCACAGACTCAAAAATGATGGCTTCAATGAAAGTGTTAACTGAAAACAAAAACAATCGTGTATTGAACACAAGTTATGATTGTACAATACTGATGTTCATTTCCGTGTTATTTTGGTTCATAGTAAATGTACTGTTATTTAATTGCTCTTTCGTATTTGTGCTTAAAATTGTTATGTGAAAGGATCATTTAGGCCATGATAAGCCTTTCAGTATACCCGTAGGCTGGTTGAAGAATCTATTAACAATTTGAATCCAATTTAGACTTTCTAACATTATAATCTAGCTCTTTTGCTTGTCTGATTTTTTTGGTTAATTTCACTTCATGTTATTACATTGTATATAAAAACAACTAGAATTTAGTTAACAAACGGATGGCTACATGGTTGAAGTTTCTATTCCTTTCATCTGATTTTGTAATGTAATTGCAATGTCAAACAAGTTTTAAAATACTGTTCGCAATTTATTACAAGTTATTATTAACAGCAAATTCTAAATTGCATTAAAGGTTCCATAATACTAATTATCATTAAGATATCAATTATCACGAGTTCTCATTTTGGCTACATACATATGTTCCACTTTATCTATTGTGTACTACAATATGCATGATCATATGAAAACATTTCATAGATATAGATGTAGTTGAATGTGGTAATCTTGTTTACACATGCATACTTAAGACAAACTTGTAAAAGGTGACTATTATGGAAAGTGCTATTTTAATGCTTATTGTTTACCCTTTATATATTTTTTTTCAAAGACATTTACTCATAAAAATATGATTTTACATATTAATTGAGCTGCTAATAAATAAAAATGCAAAGTGTCCTTACAATGTTTTCATGCTCGGTTGATCTCCTTTTGAAAGAAATGAAAAAAAAATTATCTTTGGTAACATCAGATATCAAGATTAAAACAGCTTTTAATTGCTTTAATTTCAGCTTTATTATCTAAAGAGCTGATGTTGTGTTTATTTGACAAGTTTGATTTTCTCCTTTACAACAGAATTTCAGTAATGTCATGATAAGTCAGTTAACCAACTGACATTTCCTTTTTCTTAGCTGGATCACTTGTATGAATGTGCACAAACTTATGCCAGTAATCGACGACTGCCCTACTGCAACCGCTTAAACATATCCTGTACTGCAACCATTTTGTTACCACTTCAACATATCCTGTACTGAATTTGAAACCAATTATTTACCTCTTCCACATGGTGGTCATTTGTGGCAAGATATTTTTAAATTGCATGATGAATTACAAATTTACACTCCGGACAAGCTGTACAAGCCCAACTTTAACCTTTAATTGTGATCATGACCTTTGAGGAAGAGAGACAGGTGTGACATTTGTTGTTGTTATTTATTCCTATGTTATCGATAAAATGGAAGTTTTACAGACCTGCACAGACAACCCATAAAATAAAATGTGTAAGTTTAAACAAAGAATTTACCTGTGTAAACGCGTGTGTGTCTATAACTGTAAAGACGCTGTAACCGTTGTAGTTATGACGCCTTATCGCATTGTCGTTCAGACGCACCTATCATTGTAATGTAGTTCAGCGGGAGTGATATAAGTGGCAGTTCTGCTCGGCTTAACTTAGAGGACTGGGTTAGTCACGGAATATATATTTTTTATAAACAACTGAAAGCAAGATGAGTTGCAGATAATTGGTCAGTTACCACATTTTATCTATTTTGACCTGTTAATTCCTTTCAGCTCAATTCAACAGTGAAAAATGCGTCTAATATCACTTTAATCGATCTTAGGTTGTAACTATAATACCATATTAGCTGTCCCCATGCCTCTAATTCATTTCAATACATATTCAGACAATTAGTAACAAGATAAAAATATCAGGATTTTTCTAACTTGCAGTGGTGACCCAGATTTTCAGCCAGCGTGATTGCCTTATGGACATCTGAATGACCCTCAATTTTCATGAAAATCTTGCAATGGGCAATAGCAGTTAAGACAAAAACAAAGCCAAACTATTCACTTTCAAGTGTGACCTTGACCAGGTGAGGTGTACCTTCAGCAAATCACCTTTATATAGTAGGCAAGTTTCACGAAAATCCTTGAACAGGTGTACAAGATATGGACCGGACATGAATATTGAAGCTCAAATATTTATCCTTTAAGTATAACCTTGAGCTGCCATGACTGATGAATGCTGTCTGATCTTAACTATTTAGCCAAGTTTCATGAAAATTCTTGAACCTTTCAAGGAGATATTAAGGTTGCCGTGGCGTAATGGGTATGGTGTCCGCCTAGCGATCGGGAGATCACAAGTTTCATCCCCACAGTGGGAGCGTTCTTGAAATCACCCCTCAAGACACCAAGTACTGGTTCTTGTCCCAGGAAATGGACTCTAGGTAGGAGCATTTCAAATAAGCCTTGGGCTTTCGATGCAATCAAGCTAAAATAAATAGGTTTAAACCAAGGAGATTATCAGATATTAAGCCAACAAAAAGGGGACTCAAACCTTTGACACAAAAGTACAACCTTGACCTTCAACCAGCAGGACTCACTCCTGCTTTCTGCAGTGTCTCAATGCAATCATCGTTTAAGGAAAGTTTCGTGAAAAAACCCTTTAAAGGGCACACACGCTTTTTTGTTTGGGGGGGGGGGAAAAGTTCTGTCAAATAAAAACAGCATGACCGATTACCGGTACAATCTTTTAATGTTCCTGGTGAAAATATATAATAGCAAACATTGTATATTGATAATAAAAAACACCTTTGTTACAATTGAACAACAAACTATTATTAAACATTGAAATTTTCTTATGATCTTTTAAGTTAATTTACTTCACACTATCCGTTCAATGTCACTGCAAGTTTTCATGTCAGCACTAAATAATTGAAGGCCTAAAGTTCATACACTTATTTATTGGGTCCCAGACGCCAGCTCAGGTAGACCTCCTTGAATTTGTCAAAGCCGGACAGGACACCAGCACCAGCCACACCTCTCAGAATGTTGGCCCCAGCTCCCTTCATCAACGACATGAATCCCTCGTTCTTCATAATCTGCATTGTGCAATCGATGGCTCCCTTGTATTTGACACCCTCACCAGACCTCATCATCATTCTTCTTCTGATGGTGTCAACAGGGTAGGACACCAGACCAGCGCTGATCGTTACAATGTAACCAAGAGCGAATGAAGCAAGGAAGCTGCCACCATCACCAATGATGATTGGTTTCAGTGTGTCGTAGAAACCGAAGTAGCAGCCTCTGTAGATAACAATACCGACGCATGAAATGACGAAACCACGGTAGAGTCCAACTATACCATCAGATGCAATGGTCTTCTTGTAAACATCAATCATGCCATTAAATTGACGCTCACCACCTTTCTTTCCAGCCTTGGCATCGTTGGCTAAACGTGTTCGGCAGTAATCCAGAGAGTAGACGAAGCAAAGGGACATCGCTCCAGCCACACCACCAGACATAACATTCTTGCCGAACTTCAGGGCATAGCTTTCATTTTTCGCGCTGCTGAACAACGACTTGATATGATCTTTGAAGGCGAAATTCAACGCCTGCGTGGGGAAATACCGAATGCAGTTGGCCATGTTACCGCGCCAGAATGGTAGAAAACCCTCATTCTGAAAGGTTCTCATTGTGCAGTCGATCACGCCCTTGTATGGCTTGTCCAAACGACCTGTCCTAAGCATCTCATCTTGGTTCTGGACGAGCAGCTTGACTCTTTCGATGGGAGCAGCAGCAGTTTTTGAGATGATGGCTGCAGAACCACTCAGCCCAAAGTTCTCCACGAAGGAGATTTTGTCACTTGCAATCTGAAAAATAAAACAAATCATATAAAATAAACATAAGTTGTTTAGTGTCAGTAACACAATATATACTATTACTTCAAGGTTAAAGGCGCATATTCTTATAAATTAAATGACGTTTGATACATTACCCCACCCACTCGGCCACTAAATCATGAAGGTCAAGATTATGTTGTAAAAGATTTATAAATTATCCAGTATAATTTGTACATCATTAACCTAATTGTGTAGTGTCTAGTCCAAGATTTTCGTATCATCATTGCCGATCATTCCATTATTATGTACAAACGAACGTTACAATTTTGTCTCATTTGACCCCCGACATGTCAGCGCCGGTTGACATTTTCAAACAAGTTTTTCTATTGTTTTTTATCCTGTCACAGATCTAAATTAAATGTAATGAATTAAATTTAAATGTGTTTATAATAATAGTATTCACTTACCAGTGCTGGTTCACCCATGTTGATGGAAATTCAAGGTATTGACGACAGGTAATTCGTCGAACTTGAGCACTGACCGGCTTTTTAGAGAGGACGACTACCACGTGACGAAACGAGAAGTCCCCGGATAACTGCAGCTCTGCGCAGAAGCGCTGAGGCCCGACATGGGTAAGAATTAGGCTAATTGTATGATGTTTAATTCAATTGATTGGTCTTCTTGATTAAATTTTAATAATTATTTAAGATGTTTCAAAAAGCAAATATTGAAGTAAATCTTACATCGGAGGAGATCTAGAGTTATCTTGTAAAACTCAATGATCGTTTAATTGACTACCCAACACTTTATACTGAATAAAATTACCAACTATATAATTATGTTCATAATATGGACTTTTCCCATTATTTTCCAAACAAACGCAATATTTAAGAAAACGCTTTCATATGCAGTTATATCCCAATCCGTATGTTCGCTCGTACGAACAGTGCCAGAGCGACATGGATGCAAGAGTAAATGAAACTTTGTAGAAAATGTCCGCAAACCACTAAAAAATGAGAAATTTCAAGATGATATATATACAGGGACGACACTTCCCGCTCTTATGATCTTTTTCGTTAAAAGAAAGTCTCTTCTTAACAAAAATCCAGTTTATGCGGAAAGAGTCGTTCATGATTAGCCTGCGCGGACTGCTCAGGCTAATATGGAACGATCGACACTAAACGCACATGCATTAAACCTCCTTTTCACAGAGCGAGGCTCATGTGTCAATACGTACGTGAACTGCACTACAATGAATCCCGCCTTGGTGAACACCGGATTCAGCAGCCGTCGCCACATGTTTGACTTGCCGTAATAGATAATATAAGCATATTCAAAAATATTGACATACCGGTAGATTTTATAGCAAAGAATGTCCCTCAATCAGACGAACACGTCATCGGGACATGTTCACTCAAAAGCCCTTGTAACGCAAGTCTTTTATCATTCTAAATTCTCTAAAACGGCTAAAATATCAACTTCAAATTTCGCTCATTGATGTTTAAGAACATACTAAAAAAAAATCATTCTTCCATGACACTTCTGGACCACGCGTTCGTGTGTTTTCCTCTTGCTGCACATGCAACTGGACGATTATTTTTTTATATTTATTTTTTGTGTTTGTATGTTGGAAGCGCTAGAAGTGACTTAAATTTGAGTGTATGTGGTTTAGCGGCGATGCTATTTACTAGATCTAGTTGGCATATCGTTCCCAATGACAAATAAGCATTTTTGCGGAAAACTTGGTTGAAAAAAATGTCACGATAAAAATATCAATGTAACCATTTTCAGACGCTCTTAAAAAAGGATGCGTCTGTCAGGGATGAATATAAGCGATAATCTATTAACCACAAACACATACATGCACTGGTTTCCTGAATATTTTGATCGAATTGATACATTAGCCTCTCACCCTGTATATTCAGTAAAATATATAAAGGCTAGATTGATTAATTTTCCGAATAAGTGGAACAAACATTAAACAAAAGATATTGATTAAACTTTGATTTGACCAACTTTCAACAAAAACTCTACAATGCATGCAAATGAAAAGCGAGCAGATGCACATTTCTTTGTTGCTGACCCATTAAACTGTTTTATTCTATGACATTTCTGTCGTATAACAGACAATTTAATGATAAATTGTGGTTAGAAAGGATTCGCCTTATATCAATCAGGGACACATTGAACGTGATTGGTAGGAAGTAACCTACAAAGTCACCTACAAAGTAACTTTTATTGAGGCAAGGGCCTCTTTCAGAGCATGCGCATTATACACTACTGGAAACTGGTTTTCAATGGAGCGTCACTACACAGCCGGGAACCATATTTTAAATGAATGGAGTTATACTTCGAAAACGAGTTATCTCCCTTTAGTGTTGTCACAAGCGGCTTTTTTAAAACACAGGAGGGAAGCCCATATTTTTAATGGTACTGATGTTAATTTTTCCTGATAAATTATATTATTTGCTTTCGAAAACAATCGATGTGTAGTTGATTCGTTTAAAAATGTTCGAGTTGCATGGTTTACAGTAAAGATAGTCTAGTTTTACGGCAAACGAAGTGGAACTCCTTGTCTCTATTATAGCATAATTTATTATATAACAAAAATGGGCTTCCCTCCTGTGATTCAAAAGGCGCGTACATTTGAAACACACAGGAGTAACAATGGACTTGTTCACAGATTTTTGCATGTTTTGAAGTTTTTCACTAGATGCTTTAAATTGATAAATATAATCATCAGCTAGAACTAAAGAGCTCAAATATAAAAACAAGGATAAAAGTTTTAAAAAAAAACGAAAAAACAAAACACGAGAAAACAAGTGAACCGCACCAGGGCTCGAACCACTGACCCATGGAGTAAAAGACAAGCGCCGAGACCACTCAGCCATCCGTGTTCACGCCTCTGTGTGTAATTCAGAGTTTATGTTCGGGTCGTCGTTGAGTCTTTACGACATCTTAATGTGCGGACCTGACAATCCGTTTCACATGGTTTCCATTTATTTTATACTTTGAATAACCATCCACGTGTTGTTACAAAATATAACGATATCAAAAGAAATTGAACTTTTTTAATCGATTCGCGTCTGAGACGCTTTATAATTTTATCAATTTCTAACGATGTTTTTTCGTAAACGAAAGTTTATCTTCATTTTAAGTCTGCGTCATTATTGTTATTTCGAACACTGATGTACATTGTTCATTTATTTTCTTGAATCTGTGACAAAAAGTTGAAAAATTCTCATTTTGATAAACTATGAACAAGTCCCTTTTACAGAATTTACCTGTTTGCATGTGTACTGCGGCTAACTTCATTTTAATATTAGATCTTTTATAATAACTGCCCCATTTACACACACACACGCACGCACACATGCACGCGCGACCGCACACACATATCTATAGCCACACAGTTTAGGGTCTGTCCAAAAAAATAGGTTCGGTCGGGTTTCTTTATACAAGCGAGAAGATGTAAAGAATGGAAATCCTGTATACGTATTACTGAAGCAACAACTGTCAAAAATATTTATTTTTAATTTTGTAAAAAACTAGTAGTATTGAAATGCGATTACACAATGCTGGTGTTAAAGCATTGTTCTATTTCAAGAAGTTCTGTGCCTACCCTCCCCCGACCAACTCTAACCTTTTTGGGTATTCCAGGTTGAATTTTCGATCATTGTTGCAACCTTTGATAATATTTACCAAATCGACTGTAACATATATAAATAATGTTGCGTAGAGATTTAGAAGATTTATTTGATTGAATGACATGTCGTGTCTAGCATATTTTTTGATGATTTTTGTAACACTGTTTGGCAATTGGTTCAGTGTGTTGTTCTTTATTTTTGGCAATTGGTTCATTGCCAAAAATAAAATACCACATGCTGAAATAAGATGTCTTTCCTCCTGGCGCAGCTAGAGTGTCACTTTATTTTGTTAAAAAATGTTCGTTGTTTTCTTTTACATTGCCATAATAATAAGATTAGTAAGTCAGCACAATTTTTGTTGTTAACCTTTTTACGATTAAATACCGGTGGTTATTTCCCACTTAAATAAGGATGCTTAATGGAAGAAATCTTGCAACTATCTAATTTACATTCTAACCTAAGGTTTAAAAAATAATATGCACTGGGTCGAATATGACCGAAATTAGCAAACAATTACAAAAAATCAACCTGTAATACCAAAAACAAAACGTTCAAGATCGGCATAACAAATAAGTTTTAGGTCGGAATAGTGGAAACAAACAACCTTTTAAGCCTAATATATGATTGATTTTTACAAGAAAATAATTGTTACTTATAAATACATGTACTCGCATTATAAACTGTACTTGTTTTAGATAGTATTTACACAGTATTTTTGCAAATAAACTCTCAATTAAATGTGCCACCCAAGTGGTCAGATTTGACCCTAGGGGCACGATTTGAACAAACGATTTAGAGAACCACTATCACCAAATATTACCAACTTTTGGGCTTGTCGCTTTAAAGAAGATTTGAAAGTTATTTTAATTAGGTAACTATATACGAATAATGTGACCCCTGTCGCATTGACAATTTTAATACGAGGGCTTGATTTTAACAAACTTTGTAAAGGACCAATATCTGATATTACGTAGCAATTATCTAAGCTGAAGGCCTTGCGGTTTCTGAAATGTTTATAGTTACACTGCTATATAGATGTACATGTGTAGAACCCTCGGGTGTGAAATTTTTGACCCGATGGGCATGATTTGAAAAAAAAACTTGATAGAGGAACACTATACGATGTGGCATGCGAAATTTTATACACTCTTGGTTTCATAAAATAAAGTGTACTAATCTTACCGAAAAAATGTTTGTACACGCACGCAGAAACCAGGGGTATATGGATTTCTTAAATACGATGAGTTTGCAAAAAAATACTTCATGTAATGGCAGCCAATACGTCAAAGAAATTCAAGTTGGTTTAAAAGTATTAGTATCTGTTCTTAAACAATGAAGAACTATACATGTATAGTTATTGTGAATACTGAATGTCGTATAACTTAACCCATTTATGCCTAGCGTCTAGAAAAAAAGGCCTTAGCAAACAGCGTAGACCCAGATGAGACGCCGAATGATGCGGCGTCTCATCAGGGTCTGCGCTGTTTGCTCAAACGAATTTCTGTAAGAAATTTTCTAAATATAGAAATAAATATACTAGACATCCCTAATTTTGGAAATAAATTGATCCAATTTAGAAGGATGGGAGAGTCCACTAGGCATAAATGGGTAAAGCTTAAAGCGCCGGTGTACACCAAGCTTATCCGCTTGTCAAATGTGTCTACTTCTTCACATGAACATTGTATTTAAATATATCAAATTTGTCGATCTAATCTTTGTCCTCTAATAAATAGGTGTACATGTATGCTTACTATTATCTAAGGGCACACAAACCATACATTAAAATGTAATATACAAAAATTACGTTTGCCGCGAAGTGTAGTTTAATTGATAAAATTTTACTACGTGACGTGAAGAAGCTAAATTAACGATTACATTTTAATTTCAGATCTCATGACGCTAGCTTTTTGTACCAAATACACAAGTCTGAAACTATACTGTTAATAAGCCCAACAAAAAGTCGGACCGGATAGCTCAGTTGGTGGACTGCTGGATTACAAATCCGATAATCGCTGGTTCGATATCCAGCCGTGCACCATAATTTGATTTGGGATTGATCTTGAAATGGCAATTTTACACCTACCTCTGATTCAAGTAGGAAAGTTGTCAGTACATTGCATAAAAATGTGTGCACTTCGTACTGGTAGACAAGTTTAATTACACGGAAAATGTGCGAGTTGGTTATAACTGACCGCCGTGATATGACCGAAATACTGGTAGAGACAGCGAAAGGATCCAACAAAACAAACAAACAATAAGCACAAATTGATTTGACCTACTAAGGTTATGAATGTTAAGAGAACACGAAACAAATTTGGTTAGGGGGTCACTGTGACTCTTAGTGTAAACGGGGCGTCAACACTTTGGATCGTTATTGCGATAATTTAGACTTCTTTTGTATGCTGCCTCCCTCCTTACAGGCTTAATGGATGTAAAGTAAGGTCTAGCTCGGGCTAATTAACCAGCTAAGGGTTATGACCTTTGAATCAGCTGAACTTTGCCAATAGTAACACACTTTTTGTCCGATTGATACCATATTAAAATGTTCGAGATTATTACATGTAGTTACAGTTTAATGAATGCTCAAATCTCCGGATGATACTAGTATGCATAGTTGGATCACTTGATTTATACAAACTTGGTTTTGTGATAGTTTCCGCTTCCTGTGTCTAACAATTGTCATGATTGATTTATCGAAATATACATTTAGTATCCATACTACATGTTTTATGTGGAGAAAGGGATGAAATTGTTTTAATGAGAGATATTGTATTTTCACAGTTACTTAACTTTCATAGTTTATGTATGACCATGAAATCTAGACTTGTATTACTAATGGACACACTCAGACCAGCTTACTTAGATTCATTCCCCCTTGTTGATAGGTAAAAATACAACCCTTAAACTGTCCTTTAAACATCATATTTCGTCGATTCTTCGCCGAACTTCAACAGTTAATGATTGATAAGCAGGTCTCAGCAGAAGTCAACAATGAACCGTTTTTTTTTAAATTTTACATTTATTCTTATTTTTCATGTAATAAATGTATGCATGGACCCTATCCATTATCTTGGTTGAGCGTTACGAGATTGTATGGGGCTTGGTCTTAATTAAGTAAATATGTTCACGAAACCCTATCATACCCATCACGTAGTGACATTACAGTGCACCACTTGCACGTGGCTATGCAATCTGCACGTGTCGCTCAGAATACTATTAAAACGGTCAGGTGACATATTGTCACCCGCTGGATCATTCGCGCAGAGATATTTACAACTCATTGAGACAGAGATTGGACTTACAAAACAAGCTCTATTAATTAAGAGAGTTTTATTTTGCTAATGTCTTCCGTGGAAGGATTAATGTTCATACATAAAATTTCCATGCAGTAAAAAATAGAACAAGGGCGCCAGCTCATATAGGGTCGACAACTCAATCATACTCTTTAAAGGAAGACGATGTTTTGCGCAATAACCAAAACAACGATATTGCTTTAAAACATTTATCGAATTTGTCCGCAATCGAATACGTATGATTGTGTATTGGACGTTATTATTTGAACGTGAGTATATATCATGTTGAACATATATTTAGTTATCTTTTATGTTCTATAATACAGACGTAACAGAGGTAAATTGATGGTTACCGTAATAACTCTAAGTTTTCGGACACTCTAGATTTTCGGACATCCCCGTTTTGGCCAAAATAAGCTTTTACTTGTCATCATTAGCTTTAAGATAAGCTAAGTTTTTGTCATCATACGCTTTGGGGTCAGCCAGATACTTGTCATCATAATCTTTGGGGTCAGCCAGTTACTTGTTATCATGAGTTGTGGGGTCAGCCAGAAACTTGTCATCATAAGCTTTGGGGTCAGCCAGCTACTTGTCATCATTAGCTTTGGGGTCAGCCAGCTACTTATCATCAAAAGCTTTGGGGTCAGCCAGCTACTTGTCATCATAAGCTTTGGGGTCAGCCAGTTACTTGTCATCGTAAGCTTTGGGATGAGCCAGCTACTTGTCATCATGAGCTTTGGGGTCAGCCAGCTACTTGTCATCATAAGCTTTGGGGTCAGCCAGATACTTGTCATCATAAGCTTTGGGGTCAGCCAGATACTTGTCATCATAAGCTTTGGGGTCAGCTAGTTACTTGTCATCATAAGCTTTGGGGTCAGCCAGCTACTTGTCTTCAAAAGCTTTACTTCTTTATATTGGGGTCAGCCAGATATTTGTCATCATAAGCTTTGGGGTCAGCTAGTTACTTGTCATCATAAGCTTTGGGGTCAGCCAGCTTCTTGTCATCATAAGCTTTACTTCTTTATATTGGGGTCAGCCAGATACTTGTCATCATAAGCTTTGTGGTCAGCTAGTTACTTGTCATCATAAGCTTTGGGGTCAGCCAGCTTCTTGTCATCATAAGCTTTGGGGTCAGCCAGCTACTTGTCATCGTAAGTTTTGTGGTCAGCTAGCTACTTGTCATCATAAGCTTTGTGGTCAGCCAGCTTCTTGTCATCATAAGCGTTGGGGTCAGCCAACTTCTTGTCATCATTAGCTTTGGGGTCAGCCAGCTACTTGTCATTATAAGCTTTGGGATCAGCCAGCTACTTGTCATAAAAAGCTTTGGGGTCAGCTAGTTACTTGTCATAATAAGCTTTGGGGTCAGCCAGCTTCTTTTCATCATAAGCTTTGGGGTCAGCCAGCTCCTTGCCATAATAAGCTTTGGGGTCAGCCAGCTACTTGTCATCATAAGCTTTGGGGTCAGCCAGCTACTTGTCATAATAAGCTTTGGGGTCAGCTAGTTACTTGTCATCATAAGCTTTGGGGTCAGCCAGCTGCTAGGCATCATAAGCTTTGGGGTCAGCCAGCTACTGGTCATCATAAGCGTTGGTGTCAGCCAGCTGCTAGGCATCATAAGCTTTGGGGTCAGCCAGCTACTTGTCATAAGTTTTGGGGTCAGCCAGCTACTTGTCATAGGTTTCGGGGTCAGCAAGCTACTTGTCATCATTTGCTTTGGGGTCAGCCAGCTACTAGGCATCATAAGCTTTGGGGTCAGCCAGCTACTTGTCATCATTTGCTTTGGGGTCTGCCAGCTACTAGGCATCATAAGCTTTGGGGTCAGCAAGCTACTTGTCATCATTTGCTTTAGGGTCTGCCAGCTACTAGGCATCATAAATTTTGGGGTCAGCCAGCTACTTGTCATAATTTTTGGGGTAAGCAAGCTACTTGTCATCATTTGCTTTGGGGTCAGCCAGCTACTTGACATCATAAGCTTTGGGGTCAGCCATCTACTTGTCATCATAAGCTTTGGGGTCTGCCAGCTTCTTGTCATCATAAGCTCTGGGGTCAGCCAGCTACTTGTCATCATAAGCTTTGGGGTCTGCCAGCTTCGTGTCATCATAAGCTTTGGGGTCAGTCAGCTACTTGTCATCATAAGCTTTGGGGTCTGCCAGCTTCTTGTCATCATGAGCTTTGGGGTCAGCCAGTTACTTGTCATCATAGCTTTGGGGTCTGCCAGCTTCTTGTAATCATAAGCTTTGGGGTCAGCTAGTTACTTGTCATCATAAGCTTTGGGGTGAGCCAGCTACTTGTCATCATAAGCTTTTGGGTCAGCTAACTTCTTGTCATCATGAGCTTTGGGGTCAGCCAGCTACTTGTCATCATAAGCTTTGGGGTCAGCCAGTTACTTGTCATCATAAGCTTTGGGGTCAGCCAGCTTCTATGCATCATAAGCTTTGGGGTCAGCAAGCTACTTGTCATCATTTGCTTTGGGGTCTGCCAGCTACTAGGCATCATAAGTTTTGGGGTCAGCCAGCTACTTGTCATAAGTTTTGGGGTCAGATGCTACTTGTCATCATAAGCTTTGGGGTCAGCCAGCTACTTGTCGTCATGAGATTTGGGGTCAGCCAGCTACTTGTCATCATAAGCTTTTGGGTCAGCCAGATACTTGTCATCATAAGCTTTGGGGTCTGCCAGCTACTTGTCATCATAAGCTTTGGGGTCAGCCAGCTACTTGTCATCACAAGCTTTGGGGTCAGCCAGCTACTTGTCATCATGAGCTTTGGGGTCAACCAGCTACTTGTCATCATAAGCTTTGGAGTCAGCCAGCTACTTGTCATCATAAGCTTTGGGGTCAGCCAACTACTTGTCATAAGTTTTGGTGTCAGATGCTACTTGTCATCATAAGCTTTGGGATCAGCCAACTACTTGTCATAAGTTTTGGGGTCAGATGCTACTTGTCATCATAAGCTTTGGGGTCAGCCAGCTACTTGTCATAAGTTTTGGGGTCAGATGCTACTTGTCATCATAAGCTTTGGGGTCAGCCAGCTACTTGTCGTCATGAGATTTGGGGTCAGCCAGCTACTTGTCATCATAAGCTTT
>VMBQ01001139.1:151276-199630 GCA_007657795.1 Dreissena rostriformis | reverse complement strand
ATGTTGGTTACTCGGGTACGCAATTTATTTGTGTGGGGTCTGCGTTCGCGCTAACTCGAAAAATATTTATGATGACTCTTCGTAGTGCAGCGGTGAAATATTCTAGCAACAATAGATACATGTTAAAATTTAAATAATATAGGGATAATACACGTTTTCGAGGGCATGATTATCTGCGGGCGGTCGAAAAATCGTGCTGCGTACTCGGGCAGGAAAGGATTTTGAGGGCGCCCGCAGATGATCATGCTCAAGTATATGCATGACTTTTTTTTATGAAATCATGCACATGCTTCTTACAATGGCCTCTCTGTTTTGATCCAGGATAGAAGACGTCAAGTTTGCAGTAGTTGCTGGATTAGTTTGTGGAGGCGCAGATGTGTAAAGTCTTCTTCACCCGGCAACTAGAAAGTAAGCACTATGGAAACACCATAGGTGGGTGGGGTATGGGACATACCATAGGTTATTTGGTTATGGGAAATCCACATAGGTGGGTGGGGTATGGGAAACACCATAGGTGGATGGAGTATGGGGAACTGCATAGGTGGGTGGGGTATGGGGAACACCAAAGGTGGGTGGGGTATGGAGAACACCATAGGTGGGTGGGGTATGGGGCACACCAAAGGTGGGTGTGGTATGGGGAACACCATAGTTTGGTAGGGTATGGGGAACACCATAGGTGGGTGATGTATGGGGAACACCTAAGGTGGGTGGGGTATGGGACATACCATAGGTTATTTGGGTATGGGAAATCAACAATGGTGGGTGGGGTATGGGAAACACCATAGGTGGGTGGGGTATGGGGAACACCATAGGTGGGAGGCGNATGGGGAACACCATAGTTGGGTGGGGTATGGGGAACACCATAGGTGGGTGGGGTATGGGGAACACCAAAGGTGGGTGAGTATGGGGAACACCGTATGTTGATGGGGCATGGGAAACACCATAGGTAACTTGGATATGGGAAACACTATAGGGGTTTGGGGTATAGGTAACACCATATGTGGGTGGGGTATGGGGAACACCTAAGGTGGGTGGGGTATGGGGAACACCGTATGTTGATGGAGTATGGGAAACACCATAGGTAACTTTGGTATGTGAAATCAACATAGGTGGGTGTGGTATGGGAAACACCATAGGTGGGTGGGGTGTGGGGAACACCATAGATGGGTGGGTATAGGGAACACCGTATGTTGATGGGGAATTGGAAACACCATAGGTAAATTGGGTATGGGAAATAAACATAGGTGGGTGGGGTATGGGAAATCAACATAGGTTGGTGGGGTATGGGAAACACCATAGGTGGGTGAGGTATGGGTAACACCATACGTGGGTGGGGTATGGGGAACAGCATATGTGGGTGGGGTATGGGGAACACCGTATATTGATGGGGTATGGGAAACACCATTGGTTACTTTGGTATGGGAAATTAACATAGGTGGGTGTGGTATGGGAAACACTATAGGTGGGTGGTGTATGGGGATAACCATAAGTGGGTTGTGTATGGAAAACATAATTGGTTGGTGGGGTACGGGTATTAACTCCATACGTGGTTATACTGCAAAACGAACTTTGCCATGTGCATCAATATCTTGATACGAAACCATACATGCCTGATATTTGGGCAGTCTTTTTGTTATGTAACATCAACTTATATGTTATATAGAAATGTTAGTATGTATGAAATATATTGTTTTTTTTTCGGGTTAAACACTAGTTATCTCATACAATAAAACACAATTCCCAAAATACATAAACGTCAATGTGGGCATTCAGAATAATGAAAAACATACCCTTAACAATATGTAGTATATCTTATTTTTAACATGAAAAGATGCAAAAAAAAACATAAAATGAATTAATGCAGAATTTATGATTATTTTTAACGTGCATACTAGGTCTTTTTTCTTTCAATGCAAACTTGATATTTCGGCAGTTATTAGAAAAAATATTTACACATTAACGAAATTGTAGGTATTACAAGTATATGTTACTACTGTCTTACATTTAAATTGATAAACTATGATCTCTGTTATCTCTGATCTGCACGTGATTTTCACTCATTAACAAGCAGGGTCAGCATAAAACCCGGGTTTTATAGTATTGACCGGCCCGGGCGGGTAATACTGGGAAAACCCGGGTTTAACTGGGTTTTACTGGGCAATACTGGGTAATAAAGATACTGCAATATTGTATAACTTATACAATAATAATGAGTTTGTTCATATTAAAAGAATATATCTATTAACATTTTTTAACTATTAGTTACATTGTCAACTTCTAATTCATGTGAAAACATATTCATAATTCCTTCTCATTTTCATGAAAATAGAAATTCTTTTTTTTTGTCTGTTTGGATGGGCATTACTTGGGTATCTAAGATATTACACAATTATACAACAGCGCAACTTGCATAATGATAATAATGATTTAGTACATAACAGGAAATAACTATTAATTTTAGCAATTCCATTCTATTATTTACACTGTTAACTTCTACTTCATGTGGATGAATATTAATAATTACTTTTTTTCTGCAAAAAAGTGCAATTCATTTTGTGTTTGTTTTGGATGGTTTGGATGGGCTTTTCTGGGTAATAAAGATATTACACAATTATATAAATTATATAATTATTAGTCTCTATAAAAACATATCCATTTATTATTAATAAATAGAAACTTTGTGTTACATTTTAACCAACTACATCATGTGGAAAGTTTGGAATCCTAATAATACTTTCTTTTTTTACATAAATGAAATTCAATTTAATGGTCTTAAATTATGGACAATACTGGGTGTAACTTGGTATCTGAGTTTTATCTGATTTACATTTTATTAACTCACTAACATTATTTTTCTACAAATATGATATGTAACAGAATGGTATTTATNAAGATCAAAAATTATTGATATGAAAAATATGCTTATTAGAGATCTCCACACTGTTACCCAATATTACCAAAAACGAAATATATATCACAATATATTATCAAAGTTTGTTAAACACTTGACTTTATAGCCTTCACAATTTGTTTATTTGTGGAAACTAATATTCCAGTGCTTTTGATGACTTACATAACAGAAAGATTGTTGTTTAGAATTTGTAATAAAAGAAGTATCCTATGTTATTTAGGCAAAAAGGATATTTACATAGTTGTGAATAACCAATATATATAACTTAATTATAAAGAAACTATTAGATATTGATACACATATTTTGAATGAATGTTTAAACAGCTGTAACTGTATGTAACTGTACTTTATAACTGACCTATACTCTATTATATGTATTTATTTCTTTGTGAATAAAAAGTTTGAACCCCCCCCCCCAAAAAAAAAACTGTTGCCATTCAATATTTTGAATATTTGTACAAGGGCATCGTTCTGAAATTGCATGTGGTATTAGAATAAATGCAGTCGTAACTCGAAAAAAAAGAAGAAAAAAAAGAATTGATTACATAAAAAGCTATACAAATGCTACGAAAAAAAAAAGCTCGATATTTCAGCTTTAATTCAAATTAGTCTCAGCTTTCTTGAGCCTAGTAAGATAATAAGGTCGGAATGCTGGGATGTACTCCGGATCCTCAAATTATTAAGCCACATGAACGGTAGGTCGTCATTAACTTCCAAAATTTAACCCATTTATGCCTAGTGGACTATCCCATCCTTCCAAATTGGATCAATTTATTTCCAAAATTAGGGATGTCTAGTATATTTATTTCTTTATTTAGAATATTTCTTAAAGAAATTTCTTAAAGCAAACAGCGAAGACCCGGATGAGACGCCGCATCATGCGGCGTCTCATCTGGGTCTGCGCTGTTTGCCAAGGCCTTTTTTCTAGACGCTAAATAAATGGGTTAACTTCCAAATGCACGCAAACGATGTTCTCTCATATGCATCATTAAATACTTCATTAATAACTTAAACGCAATGAAGTTTAAAAGGTAAAACATCTCTCTGACATTAAATTGTTTTTTAACAGTCGTAGCGGAAGTTTGATTTTATATACGAAAGCACTTTTAATGACGCCAGATTCAGATGTATGCAATAATTTAATCATCTCTTCTGCAAATGTCACTTAATTAAGGAAGTCGCACCGTGTATGCAAAACTGCACAATCATATAATTCGAGAAATTGCTTTCTTCATTAGCTTGTGGACATGACGACTTTTGAGAACCTAGAAATGAAGAGTACAATGAGGCAATATTTNTGCTACATCAAGTGAGGTCTGTGTTGCTGACAGTGCAAACCCACCTACTACACTCAAACGCCCAAGCAATGTTGAACAAGCAGTGTTAACACCAAAACGTCTTAAACAGCAATCTTTGAATGAGTTAACCGTTCAAACCTGTGACAGTGTGCGTGTGTCACTTAATGAACAAATAGCTAGGTTCTTCTTTGCCTGCAATGTTCCTTTCNTTTACCATTCAAACCAGTGACAGTGTGCGTGTATCACTTGATGAACAAATAGCTAGGTTCTTCTTTGCCTGCAATGTTCCTTTACATGTTGTTGAAAGCCCAGTGTTTAAGGACATGATCACAATGTTGAGACCAGGATATAACCCGCCCTCGAGGAAAGACGTCAGTGGTCCCCTGCTTGACAAAGTCCACGGCGAGCTGACCAGTACAGTGAAGGACAAGCTGCAAGGCAAAGACGTCACCATGATGCAGGATGGATGGTCCGTCATCCATAACAGCCCCATCATCGCCACCAGTGTCTACTGTGACGGAGAGGCCTGCTTCATATCAGCTACAGATGCGGGCTCCAATAAGAAGACGGCCTCCTATTGCACAACCTTAGCCAAGGATGCAATAAAGGAAGTGCAGGACGAGTATGGTTGCAAGGTTACCTCTGTGGTCACTGACAATGAGAAAAAGATAGAGACCATGAGGAAGACTCTTCATGATGATGACCAAGACTTAACCGTGTATGGCTGCTCTGCTCATTGGATAAACCTTCTGGGCCAAGATGTTACCCCATCGTCAGTGATGAGCCAAGTGGTTGAAATAAACAAGTATTTAAGAAATCATCACAGTCCAGGTGCCCTACTCAGTGCTATCGATGGTGCTGTGAAGCCGCAGTTACCAGCGGACACCAGATGGAACAGCCAAATAACAGCTCTGGATACCTACATCAGAAATCGCCTTTACGTGATGCTGCTGCTGGCTCAGCATGAGGACGCCATAGAACCACGCATCGTCAACCTCATACAGAACATGGGCCTCTACAATGAAGTGACCTGAAGAAGCAGCTGTCGCCCAGAGCGGACGCTTTAAACAAGGCACAGTCAGATTCATGTATGCTGGCCGACACATGTGAGCTGTGGCTCGACCTACTGGCCAACAAAGACCTTCAGCCTCATCACAAGCGTGTTTCCCAGAGGTTCAACCAAGCCATGACACCGTCCCACTTCCAGGCAAATGCTGTCCATCCAGTATACAGTGGTCAGAAGCTTACACCATCTCATCACAGTGTAGTTCAGGAGTACATAATGAAGTCATGCTCAGAGGCCCTTCCAGACCTGCTGAATTTCACATCCAAGGCTGTTGAAATCCCTTGTGCTATGAGCAATAACAATGTGATAACTAAAGTGCAACCAAAGGTGTGGTGGTCCTGTTTAGAGAAGGCTTCAGTGGTTGATTCCAGTTTGTACAACATCGCTAGAAAAGTTCTTCAACTGCCAAGCAGTTCAGCCTCGCTCGAACGTATCTTCTCAAATTTTGGAACTATACAGACAAAGCTCAGAAATAGACTGACTCGGCATTCAGAGAGCAGCGAAGCTTGTTGTCTGTTACCGGATTCTCAGAGGCCCACAGGAGCTAGACTGGTGAAATGTGACTGCATGTGTACAAATGATTATGTAACTGATGCAAACAAAAAGTTTTATGATGAACACAGAATAAATATATGAGTCATTGTAAGAAAGATGCCAGAGTATCTTTAAGGAATGTCTATAAATAATACATATTAATTTATTATATTCATTGATTATTTATGTATTGTGTTAAAAATATGAAGAGACTATATTTATTTTCATATTGTTAGGTTAAAATCATGATAAAAGTCCATATATCATTTTCAGATTGCTTTATGTTATTTATATCATGTTTTTTTCTAAGAAACTGTGACTAGATATTGTACTTAATAAAACAACAGTCACTTTGAAGTCTGCAGTTAAATTTTATTTATCATACAGTGACAATATGTTACTTCTATTTCAATATAATTGCCAACAATAATAAATGCTGCCAACTACAGCAAAAAAAAAACAATTACAACTGCATGTTTAATGAAGAAAAAATAGTATTGCCCAGTATTGCCCACTTTCAGGAGTATTGCCCGGGGCGGGAAAACCCGGGTTTTCCAGGCGGGTTTTCCGGGGGCGGGTTTTTCCTGCCAACCCTGGTTAGAGTACATAATTTTACCGTGATTATCAAGAAAGTCGATACAATGAAAAAGTGTACACGTGACTATTATTAGTATGTGACATTCACGATCATAGCTTGCGATGATATGTTAGTGCACTCTATTTTATATTGTACACAGTGTCAGCTAACTAAGCAAGAAGGCACAAACACCATTATTTGACATGCACTTTATAACGACAAAACACATATTTCGTGTATTTAAATTAATAGACAGACAGACAGACAATTGCATCGGCAAATACAATCAGTACATAGACATATAAATATAGGAAACATTTCAATAAAATAGCATGTCAAGGAAATGTCACTGACATAATTGTTAGTTTAATTTAGGAGAATATTCTGAACAAATTCGATGTGGGATACATATTTGGAGTCTGTGAATTACAGAAACAAAATGGATATAAGATTAATTATTACTACAACTATTCAATAAAATTTTACCATTCATATAATCAAATACAATCTACGACGACAAACTTAAGCAGGTAATGCGTATAGCTTTACTATAACAGTGGCATTCAATAGCAGAAAGTTATCTATCCTAAAAAGCAATATCAAGATCACACATCATGGGAAAATCGTGCANGAAATGGTTCCAAGACCGATCACTACACGAGTTATCTTGGCAGAATGACCGATGAAATGGTTCCAAGACCGATAACTAAACAAGTTATCTTGGCAGAATGACCGATGAAATGGTTCCAAGACCGATCACTACACGAGTTTTCTTGGCAGAATGACCGTCGAAATGGTTCCAATACCGATCACTACACAAGTTATATTGGCAGAATGACCGAAGAAATGGTTCCAAGACCGATCACAGCACGAGTTATATTGGCAGAATGACCGTGGAAATGGTTCCAATAACGATCACTACACAAGTTATCTCGGAAGAATGACCGAAAAAATGGTTCCAAGACCGATCACTTCACAAGTTATCTTGGCAAAATGACCGTCGAAATGGTTCCAATACCGATCACTACACGAGTTATATTGGCAGAATGACCGGAGAAATGGTTCCAAGACCAATCACCACACATGTTATCTTGGCAGAATGACCGAAGAAATCGTTCAAAGACCGATCACTACAAGAGTTATATTGGCAGAATAACCGTGGAAATGGTTCCAAGACAGATCACCACACGAGTTATATTGGCGTAATTGAAACAAATGGTTCCAAGACCGATCACTACACAAGTTATCTTGGCAGAATAGAAACAAATGGTTTCGGGTTTACGTATTTGCGTTGAAAAATGAAAAAAAAATGAAAAATGAAAATCTATCAAATGTAAGTCATGTTATGATTCATATATCGTGCATTAGCGCCACCTCCTGTCATTAGCGCCACCTCATTGTAATTGGCTCCATCTCTTTTGGAAAAATACAACATTTTCTATTAAATCTGCAAGAAGCCAATTTGTTTGTGAATGCAGNGTGTTTTTTTTTTTTATTTAAATGCCGTAGGTATTTATTACTGCTAAAATATGGCATATTTAGTAAAACGGTTAAAAATATAACCAGCAAAAATACATGTTTTAATTTTGCACCTTTATTGAACACTTACACTATGGGTACGAAAAAATCCGTTACATTTACAATTGTATGAATTTTCCCATACAAATTCAGATTTAGATTCCCACTAATGTTGTTAACTTGTATGTAAATGGTCAAAAACTATTAGCCGGTGTTCAAAAAAAACAAACTACTTGAAACTTGATAAATCTCACAAAAGTCAGATTATATAAAGCATAATAAAATAATGGATATAATCACAAAATTAAAACTTTCTCAGAGAACTTAAAGGCTTATTGCCGATGACTGTCCAAGTCCGGAAGTACAAGGGGCAAATATGTCGATACTGAGTCCCACAATTTGTTTGCAGGATTAGTCTACGCACCACAATACCTGCTACGAGGACGTTTGCACGAGCCCACGGAACAGTGTGATTGGAGGGCGCGTCGAGCGGCCAACGGTAGAACGTCCGACGTCACAATCATCGTCGTCGGTTTTTTTAACCGCCTTCCGGATGATAATAATTATAATAGTTATAAATATTAATAATAAAATAATAAAATAAGTTATAAATGATAATAATAATTATACTTATAATACGTATAATAATATTGTTATTATTTTCTTATTGTCACTTTTCTTTCTTAATTTTTATATTTTTATTTAATATGTCAACGTCTTTAATTTAGGTTTAAAACTGTACAAATGGGGGCCGTCGGCATATGTTTTTTATGCTTTTAACATTTAATATAATAGTAAGAGAAAAATGTGTTTACTTTCACTAATAACTAAATAAAAGGGGGTAGGGAGGTCACGTGACCGTTTTTTAAGGCACACGAATTAGTTCTGAAAGAAAAAATCAAATTAAAGATTTTAAATAACCGAAACAAAAACAAAATATGAAAACTCAATTAACTTCTTTATATCGTTTTTTGTTGTACTAATTATGAAACAAAAAACGAAATTGATTTCACGGTTCATATTTAGTTTCAAATTTCATATAACGATAATACATGTTTGAAAATTGAAACGGATTGTTTGATTCCGTTTAACGTTCTTGGTTTGAAAAAAAAAACGGTAAACGAAACACGAAAAAATGTACCGGTATTTCATGTCCATCAGCCAAATTGATAGGACTATAAATGGCCTATTAGGACACTTCTTGTTCTTTGCCCCTATGCTATGTGAATTCAGTACTTATTTTACAAAAAGAATCGTTTAGTACTAATATCAGGGGGAGTTTCTAACATTTTAAGAGCTGTAATACCTCTTCCCCTACGTCCCGTATTCCTATTAGTATTACCGCTTAGACCCGCATGACGTTATAAGGAGAAAAATAACCGGCGACGGCCTCTAAAATGTCCCCTATGTTCATATTTTAACCTCACCTTACATAATAGAATGTTAAATTTGTATTAGTATGTCCAATATTGAAAGATAGAACAGGGCAAAAGATGAATAAATAAAGAAAGAAAATCCTATGGAATGGTAAAGTGCAAAGTGTCTAATAGATAATTTCCAATTCGTTCGATTGAGAACAAATACATGTTACATTTAACAACTGCACGGTGATATGTCTAGTGATTTTAGCTCTAAAACAAGAGTTTTTTTAATCAAACACCTTATATGAAACCGTTTTGCGCTTGAAGTGCATATAAAATAATTCATTAAACAACATGTTTTGTGTTCCGGAAATAACACTCAAAATTAAGTTAATGCTAACAAAATAGTAACCTCACTTTTTAAACGTAACGTTACATAAAGAAGGCGAATATCATGCGTAACACCTATAGAAACTACTAGCACGCGTTGACATGTTCCGTTTTAGACCCTGGCTGTCTCCTTAAATGAAACTCGAATACCATTATAGAAAAGTGTTTAGTTTAAACCTATTCATTTTAGCTCGATTGCATCGTAAGCTTTTTGAAACGCTCTTGAGTCCGTTTTCTGGGACTAGAACCAGTACTTGGTATCTTTAGGGGAGATCGAAAGAACGCTCCCACAGTGGGGATCGAACCCCCTGACCTCTCAGTCGCTAGGCGGACATCATATCTACTACGCTACGGCAACCTAGAAAATAAAATAAAAAGAAAAAAGAAAAGATACGTGTATGATTTGCTGAGTCAAGGATTTATACGAATTTCAGAGTTTATTTTATTGTAAAGTATATTTGTAAAGTATATTTTCTTTGAACAGAAGACGCGAAGGGCGTGGCGAGACACGAGAGGACGAGGATGTTTACGGGGCACGGAATGTCATGGAACAGGTAATGAACCAGGGCCGTCCAGAGGAAACTGAGCCAGCTGACTCATGTGAAGGTGGTGTTGGCGGTAAGCCGGGAAGAAGAACGCGCCATCAAGAACGCGTTCGCTTGCATGATCTGTTAAAGTACATTCATTAGTCATAATGTGTATTATTTTATTTGTTTTATTCACAACCACTTCATTTTAACAGTCCTTCAAAAAGCGGACATAATCTGTACAACAAAACAAAAACGTTATTGAAATAAATTAAGTAATTTGTAACAACGTCAGAGTTGTTACTTATAAAGTATTTGAAATAATGGATTATACTTAGCGTTGATTTTTCTGTTATTTGAATGAAGGGGTCTCGCAAAGAGTTTCAAATAATTGTATACATGTAAGCCTTTTTTCTTTATCCTATAAAGGAAGCACCAAACATAATCATGCTGATACAATTTAAAAGAATTCAGTGCGTGAACCCATAGCTTCAGGCATTACAAGTTTTGCTCTGAACTTTATAAAAACATAGAGTATTAAATTCAGGACCAGTGTCGCATCCTACATCACTGGTTATATGCAAGAACTGGGTGAACACATGGTACGAGAGTCCACCGCCAGCCAGATAACCTAAGTGTAGGAGCCATGACGGAACACGGCGTGCCGTGACAGGGCTTCATGAGGCAGTGCATGTCCTTGGGGGAATTGTGCACCATACTCATTGAATGTATATGTTTAGCAATAATGTTGATTTTTTTTTCATTTCTTAAACAGATATGATTGTTTTCATTTCTTGGTGAGAAAAGCTACGCTGAAAAAATATTTTTTATTGTGCAATAATTATTGAAATGCATATATACATTAAACCAAATCCAATTACTTGAAACAAACGCATACATGTACATTGGTATCATAATATAAACTAGACAAAAACCGAGCGTGGGGTGGTTTTGAAAAAAATCAGTATTTTTTTAAAAAGCACGGAAAGCCAACCTAAAAAATTGCATGTAGTTCAGTGAAATGATGCTGATTAAAAAAATAATACATTAGATTATATCTGGAAAGGTGCCCATTACGGATGCGCTAATGTTTTTAACAAACCCAATTTCTACTTGGCTGAAACCAGTTACATTTCATGGCGCTCTTCCATAGACTATAGATAACAAGTCATAAAAAATAAAAATCTGTAAAATAATACTTATTTCATCTTGTTTAAACTTTAAAAACCTTTACTGCATCTGTACACACCAACTGCATGCCCATATTTGGAAATCTGAATGAATTATGGAACTTTCATATACCCCAGGGGTGCAAATAAACTGTACAAAAGCAAAGCGTGGGGTGGTTTTGAAAAAATCAGTATATTTTTTTTTTAAGCACGGAAAGCCTACCTAAAAATATGCATGTAGTTCAGTGAAATGATGCTGATTAAGAAAAAAATACATTATATTATATTTGGAAAGGTGCCCATTACGGGTGCGCTACCTTTAACACTGTGTAAAGTTCCCTTTCGAATTGCTATACATATTCATCTTACTATTTTTGTTATCTTTTTTTGTATACGTAATGATGACGTGAGTTGTTATTTATATCAATACGTTATTTGTTATGTTCTGTTCTGTTCTATAAGGTCAGAATATATCGACAGAAGTTTAAACCCAGTTAAGCTTTACTTATACGGTAGCTTCGGCATCAAGTTTTGGGTCTTATTCCACCGTTCGCGGACGCTATGTATTAATGAAAACATTGCACACATAGTTATTTCGATAAGAGAAGCGGACGGCTTAATAACATCAGGCTTAAAAGGAATAATTAAACGTGACTTCAATACTCGTACACATTGTTTGGTTTGATGTGATTAAAATGTATAAAATATAAATTCTAAAAGACAATAGGGTTACATTACAAGCATACACTTAGGTTATAGGACAAGACAAGACAACATTTATTCAGACGTGCACTGTGTACATCGTCTAAACACTAGATATTTCACATGACATTATGTCACAGAGATAAACATAGTTATAATATAAACATAAGCAGCATCGTTTACGGTTACGAAAAGTTACAGAGATAAACATAGTTATAATATAAACATAAGCAGCATCGTTTACGGTTACGAAAAGTTACAGAGATAAACATAGTTATAATATAAACATAAGCAACATCGTTTACGGTTACGAAAAGTTACAGAGATAAACNAAAAAAAAAAAAAAAAAAAAAAAAAAAAAAAAAAAAAACATTAACAACAAATTGTTTAATATGGAGGATTACTATTTAAGTTAAGTAAAAACATTAGCAATGTTATTTCTTAAAATCAGAGCTTCTTTTACAAATTTGTCTAACTTAATAAGTTTAAATTTATTCGTTGTATTCAGCAACTGGTGGAATTTATTAACAGAAGGCCTAATGTAATAACATTTCTTTTTTTCTAATAGTAAGGTATAATGAACATTTACAGACAAAATGAAACTCATCGTCAACATCTTATTCGTTACAACAAAGGCATAACTTTCATTTCGTGGTATATTTTGACCATCATATAGGACATTAATTTAGACACTGATCCGTTATTAACTTAACGGACGGTGTCTCAAATAGCACATTCCATGTTCAGTGGAATGTCTGGTCCATAATTTTACACAAGTGAATGCTATAGTTTCGCTTAAATGCTAATTGAATATCACGTATTATTGCCATATAAGACAACGCAAACCATCGAGTTAATTACAAGCTTATAAACACGTAAGCCACAATGCATATATCCAGACATAAGAAATGTATTAATTAGAAAGATGCTTGAAACGTGCATTAACCTATCTTTTTATTGACGATCAATTTAGAAAATGAATATACATGGCAAATATACAATATCATGTAAAATTTAAGAAGCATATATCACTTTCAAAAAGAAATAAATAATAAACAAAAAACACACAAGAAAAAAAGGCTACAATAAATGTAGCGGAAGCTTGGATAAGCTTTACAAAGATAAAAAGAAACATATGCAAAACAGTAGCAAGTTAATTTACCAATTATTTTTCGAAAAGTTATGTTTATATCATGTTTTATTGGTATTTTTAATTTAGATATATGTCAGTGTAATAATATTGAAAATTGAATATATTTGTTAAAATGATGTAATAATAGTAATTAGCCGGATTTTTTTCGAAAAAATCTCGGCTTATAGATTGATGTTGTCGGGCGGGCGGGGGGGCGGGCGGGCGGGCGGGGTGGCGGCGTGCTCGAAAATGTTAAAGTTCTTATTTCATGGTATAACTTTGGTATGCTTGGACCTAGAGTCTTCAAACTTGACATGAAGGTTGGCCAGGATTAACAGATGACCACTGGTCATTTCAAGGTCATTCATTTGAAGGTGAAGGTCACTGTGACCTTCAATATAAAAATGTTAAAGTTGTTATAACTTTGGTATGCTTGGACCTAGAGTCTTGAAACTTGACATGAAGGTTGGCCAGAACTAGTAAGTAACCACTGGACATTTCAAGGTCATTCATTTGAAGGTCAAGGTCACTGTGACCTTGAATGTAAAAATGTTAAAGTTCTTATTTCATGTTATAACTTTGGTATGCTTGTACCTAGAGTCTTCAAACTTGAAATAAAGATTGGCCAGTACTAGAAGATGACCACTGGTCATTTCAATGTCATTCATTTGAAGGTCAAGGTCACTGTGACCTTAAATGTTAAAATGTTAAAATTGTTATAACTTTGGTATGCTTGGACATAGAGTCTTCAAACTTGACATGAAGGTTTGCAAGCACACTTAGATGACCACTGGTCATTTCAAGGTCATTCATTCTAAGGTCAAGGTCACTGTGACCTTGAATGTAAAAATGTTAAAGTTCTTATAACTTTGGTAGGTAAAAATGTTAAAGTTCTTATTCCATGTTATAACTTTGGTATGCTTGTACCTAGAGTCTTCAAACTTGACATAAAGGTTGGCCAGTACTAGAAGATCACCACTGCTCATTTCAATGTCATTCATTTGAAGGTCAAGGTCACTGTGACCTTCAATGTTAAAATGTTAAAATTGTTATAACTTTGGTATGCTTGGACCTAGAATCTCAAACTTGACGTAAAGGTTTGCAAGCACACTTAGATGACCACTGGTCATTTCAAGGTCATTCATTTCAATGTCATTCATTTGAAGGTCAAGGTCACTGTGAACTTAAATGTTAAAATGTTAAAATTGTTGTAACTTTGGTAGCCTTGAAAAGTACTTACATTTCATTTTGACCTTTGAACAATATTTCAGTAATTTAAGTATTGCATTGACAAAAACACGAAAGGTACTTTCCTGTCATTTAAATCAAAAATCCGGCTTCAATGCGGTCATCTCCGACCGCGGAACTCTTGTTATCTTAAATAAGATTATAAAGCTGGTTACATGATTAAGGTTTAAGCAAAATAGTTATACATATATACAGGAGATGAGTATACATAGATACAGGAGATGAGTATATATTATACAGAAATAATACAATTTATAATAATTGTGTGACTTATCTACATTAAACAAAGATAATATTATATAGTGACAGTGAATCAGACAGTGTAATTGCATTAAACATCTCAAAAAATCACGTAACACTTAAAACATTCTTCATATGAGAGCGAAAATGAAGCAGAAGTGTGTAAATATAAAGATAGAAATGCTAGCTTAAAAAGTGTTAAATGAAAACAAACAGATGATTTTTGGTTAACCACTTTTAATTACCTTTAAAAACATAAATGTTGTTCGCAACAACAATTCAAAGGAACTCTTGGTATTGAAGGTTTCCAAGTGCATACATTATAATGTAAGTGGTAACACTGAATGACCTGGTTTTCGAGTAAACATTGACAATAACCTTTATTTATTTCTATTGTTCAGCATGTACAAAAATCAATGACACAAGATTGACAGTTATGCAGTATCACTATTTACAAGCCTTGTTATTGCAAAATAGTATAATTTATAAGTGCTTAAGTGCGTGTATGATTGTATATTCACGCACACAAAAAGGTACACATACATAAGCATACTTGAATGTTAACCACATAAAACAGACAAAGCATACGTATATGGGGAACAAGCGTAGAATAGAAGTAACGATATTTATTCTCATTGTATTTAGAGTCAGTTAAATTTCTTGTGCATATTTATGCATACAGACATACACATGTACAGGCAGTTATCAAGAATGATAATACTTAGTTAGGCAAACCTCTGGATAAATAAAACCCATACCAACAAACAAAACTGTTTTAAATTTCACATTATACATGAAGACGTGTTTACATTTTGAACCAAAATAGTTTTTGTTAACAGGGGACTTAACTGTGAGAAGAGAAAGATATATAATACATGTGCGTAGCCTGATCAATTATTATACCTGACACAAGAAGACAAAGTTTTATTTGTCCATGGCACGTACTAATCGTTAAGATAGATATTAATTTTGGTAGTAATAAATCAGGAAGGTAACTTTTGATAGGCAGCATGGGGGCACATTACTTAAAAAGAACGATACACACATAGTTTGTATAGATCTCTGCTCAATACGATAACGCAGTTGATACATACATGCGTCAAATGGAAAACAAGGTTCATCGATACATAGTTCCTACATTTTATAAGTGACTATCGTGACGATAATCTGTTTCTTGCACTGGCGGGATTCACTACACTCTCGGAGTAGGATTTTTTTGGCCACGGTTTTTCTAATCAGGTTTTATACTCTGAATATTTTATTTGTGTGGCATGTTCGTTTCCTTTGAATAGTACAAATATTTTCCTTCAAAGGACCACGATTTGGTGACAGCACTGGGCTGTTTTAGGCGGACGGACGCCAGTACCTCTGCATTGAGTTTGGTAAGGACCTCGTTTACAGAGATCCCAGACCACTTTAAAGACTTCGCTTTGTGAAGAATGTCGATCTTAGTTTGACGTCTTACGAATCGGACAATTACAGGCCGATTTGAGTTGGGTTTGAACTTTCCGAGCCTATGGGCGATGTCGATATCGTAGGGCGCTATGGAGATACCCTGGTGCGTGTTTACCAGTGCGACTATTTGGTGTGTAACTGATAACGAGGATTGACGGTCCTGGTCTTCTGGAACACCGGCTATTCTTAGGTTATTCCGTCTGCTGTATTGCTCGGTGTTATTAGCAAACTCGTCGTGGTTTATTGACTCACTGCCCTTTTTTTGTTCTTATGACGCATTTTGTAATTTGAGATCTTCGATTATTGCGCTTTTGGTTTCGTTTTCTTTTGTAAGCATTTCAATTTCTCGTTTGTGCTGGAAAACATCACTTTCAAGGATTTCGATCCGGTGAATGACGTTACCTAAGAGCTTTTCCTTCAACTGTTCTACGGTTTCTTTTATAATATCTTTAATAAATGTGGAGTCGTCTTTGGTAAGGACGCAAGATAATTTTTCTGCTTATTTCATCAAGACGTTTCTCAATTGAAATTCCGCTTGTATCACGATTTTCATTTTGCGCACTTGTGACAAATGTCGTCATTGTTTTCTGTTTTTTGGAGTCCGGTTTTGATTTTTGCTTTGTAGTTTTTGTTTGATTGCTACTTTCGCATTTTTCGCTGTTTTCAAATACGGGTGTTTCCAGCAAGCTTGTATTTACAGAGGTCTCGCTTGCCGTAGACCGTAGACGATAGTGCCCGCTTACCTTTATTCATTTTCACTCAGTCGATTGTCTTATGAGGCGTGAAATTGGGGGGGGGGGGTAATCAAATGCGGTTAACGTAGCAGCTTATCAAAGTTTATTATTTCTTCAAGCGTGACGATTGACTCGCTACGAAGAGCGTGACGAGTTACGGGTAAGCGGTACCTTATAGGCGCTCAAACCCGCTCAAACCAGTATCATGCGAGAAAAAATATACCCCACCCGGCGATTTTTGCTTGAGAACTTTACAGTTTATCAAAATACTTTTTTTGTTTGCACAACATTTCATACGTACATTTTCATTGATTCACTTTTTGACACTTTTCATACTTCAGATTGCATTGATTGCATACGTTATTTGAAAATTAAGTTCTACATTTTATTTTTGCATTGTTTACACCGGTTGTTGTAGTTCATATTTGTTTCATTTTCATTTCATGCATGTACGGTTCATATTCCAATATTTTGATTTTGATACATTTTTACGACATTTTGTGGTCGTAAAAAACGTTATATTCTGTTTGATAACAATGTTTTATTATTATTATGTTCGCAATATTTCAAACGGTGCTGTTCAATTTCATTCCAAGTCCGTTTCACGTTAGCGACCAAAGCTTCCCCGTATTTCCGTGCGACTGTGCCATCGGTCACAAAGTTGTCAGTATTTACCTGCTTGTTTTCAAAGTTCCGGTAGTGAAACACCATCGCCCGATCTTCAGAAACCAAGTCTATCTGCGAATTTGGTAGTGAAACATCATGTACCATAAGCCATGATGCCATCGAGGTTCTAGCAATGTACTTAGAGCGTTGTCTGTGAACCCAGACTTCTGGCTCGTGTTTCGATAAAAGCAACGAATAAAGCTTAAAGTGTTTTGCCAATGCATTGCTTAAACTGTTCTCGTCGAAAGTTTCCTTAAGGAAGAATGTATTACGGACGATAAATGCTCCTGAAGTCGAATTTGCTACAAAATCCGACCATGTACGTTCGCCGTCCTTCCTGGGAATGATAAACTCGTCCAGATCCACATTTACGACAAATTCAGATTCTGGTTTATTGCGATACAAGCAATCCTGAAGCTCAGCGATTTGTCCTAAATAGTGAACACTTCTATCTGGTAATGGCCATTGCACGATTTCGACTATGTTCCGATCTGCGTACATTTGTAAAACACAGCGTACGTTTTCAGCTGATGAATAATTGTACACATAAAACTTCTCTGCTCCTAATATGAGATTAAGTTCAACCCATTCCACGAGGGAATGAACGTCACTGAAATTCCCAAACAACGGCATCAGGCATACCGTAAACTTGCGTTTGTACGACTTTGGTGTTTCGGACCCTTTTACGACAATCAGATTTAACGGTTGTTTGCAGCTCGTTTCAACGAATGATACATACGTGGGCTTTCCATGCGGCGAAGAACATCGAAACAACGCTGCAACATATCTGTAAAATATTGAAACCAGATCATAGTTAAAGTTATAATCGACTTCGTATACCACTGCATAAACAGAATTTTGCGATATTCAAACATCCACCAGACCTTTTATCTTTCGGAAAAAAGCAGGTTGGCATTAAATTGTTATTTATGGTAATACCTGGATGTGTTATTACAACTGCACTTTCGTATTGCATTGTCTATTGTAATTCGAGTGTACGAAACAGGAACCGGATATTTAATCTCTGGGAAAATGAAGGATCATCCATTTATATTTTTATTACTTTTAATATGGAGACCAATATTCGTAATTAATCTAATGCACTTTTGAGCTATTTTTCTTTATGCGGATTGATATGCAAAAGAACGAATTGGCAGATTAACAATGGCAACATTGTGTATACCTGTTTCATAATACTAAACTTTGTGAGTTCTTACAACATCACCTTTTATCTTATTTGAGAAAAAAAGTAACATACAATTTGAATTCTAGTGAAAAACAAAAGGTCGGGCATAATCAAAACATTGCCATGATAAGTGCACCAAGTTTCATTAATTTTCTTCAGCACGTTTTGTAAAATTGCAGGATCAAGGTTTTCGCATGGACTGACATAAGGACTGACAGACGGTCGGACGGACATGCATGGCAGGCTTACGGTAATAGTATATTCCTCGCGTGAAAATCTGATAGTGGACTTATACAGAAAATTATGGACGCTTCCCCACAGGTGAAATCAGAACTGTTCTAATACAATTAATTAACACACTGACCTAAAACCATGGTTTGGCGTAAGCCATTGATGCATTTCTAAACCACTCTCTTCCATTCTCGCGAGCGTCCCGTTTACTGGCGCGAACCACATTTGACATGTACCTCGAACATCCTGTGACATGAGTCCCACGAGTATCACGTGCTTGGCTGTGTGCTCGTAAAAAGCAGAAAACACCAATGTTTTGTTGCTGGTGTCAACGGGAATCCAGTTTGTTTCGCTGATCATGCCTTTGTTGATAGAAATGTTTTTTAAGCATGTGCTGTTGAAATACATGTGCCTTGAATTTGCGTTCTCGACTGGCGCCGCGGTACTTGTAATTGTATTATTGTCATCCTTAACGTGATGAAGTGATATGGATGATTGTAGAAACAATTGATTATATTGTTTTCTTTGGATTGAAAGCAACACTACAACAACTATAAAGGTGAATAATATCAAGAAAAGGAAAATACACGCAACTCGCCGTCTCATTTTAAACTGCAAGGGACTAAAGAATAGAAAAGAAAATTTTACACCAACTCGTTTAAAAAAAACCAAAAAACAACAATCTACAAATGAAGCTTTATGAAACTCAGTTGTCCATGTAAAAATGAAATGTGTGTCTTTCAGTACAAGTTAAAGTTATTACAAAGTTGAACAATAACCTTCCGTCAAAGTTAGCCAACGTTACTATTTTGTTGAGTATCTGATAAAGAATGATATATTATGTGCATGTAAGATACGCGTCCTCTTTCCTGCATATATTTGATCCTCTAATATTTAAAATCACATTCAGCAGCAGTGCATTTCTCAATTTCAACGCAGAGTAGTCGTAGGGTTCTTCTTTCAAATCTGCAATGTAAAACAAATTTAGTTAATTGTATGTAAACATGCAATGTTCTACTTAAGACTCCTAAGATGCCAATTTGTCTGTCTATCTACGCAGATCGTATGATTTTAAAGATTCTTAATAAAGTATAAGTGAATGCGTTGCTTTGTCCATGTGACTAACATTCGCGTGCGTGGACTCGTTTCTAAGATAATTACAGATGTAAAAGCAATGCATTATTATGCACATCACGCATACAATACTCAAGTCTTTATCCCTTTGCATGCTGGGAAATTTGTCGGCTGCTAAAATGTCGTCTGCTGAATTTCTAAAATCATCCATTTTTTCACTTTTTTCAAAGACCACTATCAGAATAGCAAACAGTTTGGATCCTGATGAGACGCCACGTTTTGTGGCGTCTCATCTGGATCCAAACTGTTTGCAAAGGCCTTCAAAATCCGGTTCCAGCGCTCAAAGGGATATTCATGAAACATTTAATATTGATGTTAATAGAGCTCACATGTATAGATTAAATGTTTACAAGCTATACTCAAATAGTGGTTCAGTGGTTAAGTAGTAGGAAAATCGTTCATTTCTCAATAAAAAACCTGAAATATAAACCTTTGAACATGAGTCGCGCATAATGTAGTAAACATTCAAAGGACGGTTAAGAACGTAATATGCCTGTAAAAACTATAGTAAAAATATAGTGTTTATTCTGAATAGTTGATCCAGAGATATAATATATATCCTCGAGTGACCTTATTCCGGTGGGGACTAAATCCGGTGATATTTGTTAACATTAAGGACGAGAATCGCGTGATGACGTCACACGCATGAACTCCGTGTTAAGTGTTTTACTATCCATTCTACGAATGAAAAGTTAGAACTTAAACATAAAAAAACGTGGAAAAAAGTGTTGTGACTGCATTTTAAAATCTAACTTCAAATACATTAATCAAAATTGAAACAGACGACTGCAGTTGCGTAAACACGAGACTTTTATTGACAGTGTCGGAAATCCTGGTAAATACAAGGGCTGTTTGTTAAACACGCATGCCCCCAAATGGGCTGTCAGTTGTAGTGGCAGCCATTGTGTGAATACGCAAGAGTATGTGACCTTGACCTTTGACCTAGTGACCTGAAAATCAATAGGGGTCATCTGCCAGTCATGTTCACTGTACCTATGAACTTTTCTGATCCCAGGCCTAAGCGTTCTTGAGTTATCATCCGGAAACCATTTGGTTGACGGACCGCTCGACGGACGACCGACGGACCGACGGACCGACAGACATGTGCAAATCAATATACCCCCTCTTCTTCGAAGAGGGGCATAATAAGGCCAAGCATATTTTATTTGGATGGTTTTCAGACCGTTCTGTCTCTTAAATTACTCTTAGGGAATACATGCATAGTGTAAATCTCTGAAGGTACAAATTTGTATCCTCTCATCATCAGATAACGTCTTATATGACACAGAACCATCATGTTGAAATATTTGGAAGTGTGGCCGTTAGTTGTTATAAATCATAAATTGAAAGCCCTATTAACACTAAAAATCAACGAATATTTCGTAAAATATTTCGTAAAATAAAGTTAACCCATAAACAATCAGTGTTCTTTACAGCAATAGCCAAAATTTCAACGCTAGATGTGAGCTGGTAACATAGATTTAACAAGATACAAAATGCTCTGTTTTATTTGTTATGATTCAATAAAATCCAATTTAATTTCCCTCAACGATAGCTATTCATACGAAACACGAACACTAAATTGGTACATGAACATGTGTTGAATATATTGTACCACAAAAAAGAGCATTATGTATGATGTTTTACGGGTTCACTTTTTTTATTAAATTATATATATATATATATAATATATTAATTTTAACTTACGAATAATTTATATTTACACACTATTACGTCATGATAAAAACCATATACCCGTATCAAAATCGTTAAAGCCAAACGCACACAACAAAACAATAAGGCATAAGACTTGTTATTGAATGCACTTTTTACGCAAGTTAACGATGCCAATTTTTGTATTATAGTCAAAGTGACTGTTATTGCCAGTCTTATTAAAATAAACTGCAACATAAGGTCTGATCTTTTCTCGAATTTCCAGCTGCCCTTTCCCCTTTTTAGAATCCTTCCTCTCGAAGGAAAACTCCTACATAATACCATGTATTTTGCCCATTAAAGTCTCTATAACGCTCAAAATCAACGACACTTTCGTAATATATTTCGTTAAATAAAGTTAACATATAAATAATCAGTGTTCCGTATAGCAATAGCCAAAATTTCTACGTTAGATGTGCTCTGGTAACATAGATTTAACACAATACAAAATGCTCTTTTTTGTGGTACAATCTATCCAACACATGTTCATGTACCAATTTAGTGTTCACGTGTCGTATTAATAGATATCGTTGCGGGAACTTAAATTGGATTTTATTGAACCATAACAAATAAAAAAGAGCATTTTGTATCTTGTTAAATCTATAATCTAACACACAAAACAGATGATCTATTACAACTTTCAGACAGTAAATGGTCCTTGTTTACGGCATTCAGACAGTAAATGTAAATGTTTACAACCTTCAGACAGTAAGTTATCATTGTTGACAACTTTCAGACAGTAAATTGTCCCCGTTTACGGCATTCAGACAGTAAATTGTCCTTGTTTACGGCATTCAGACAGTAAATTGTCATTGTTTACGACATTCAGACAGCAAATTGTCCTTGTTTACGACATTCACATAGTAAATGTTCCTTGTTTACGACATTCAGACAGTAAACTGTCATTGTTAATAACATTCAAACAGTAAATTGTCCTTGTTTACGGCATTCAGAAAGCAAATTGTCCTTGCTTACGGCATTCAGACAGTAAATTGTCATTGTTAACGACATTCAGACAGAACAATCTGCTTGCTTAACCAAAGCAAAAACCTAAAGTAATGTACATGTACTTGTTCACCATTAAATACCAAACGTGTACCTTCGTTTTGTCGTTTCATCGCAAGGTCGGTTAATAACCGCTTATATCCAAACACAGTATTTCACTTTCTATCCATTTCTTTGTCTTATGTTTTCGGATGCTATTAGGTATCAGCAATTGCACACTGCCAGGAATATTCGTCAAATTATATTCGCGTCATTCATAAATAATATATAACTATTATGTTTGTGCTTGTGTGGTGAATTACATGACATTGGTCTCGATTAATAACTAAACAATTGGCGGACAATTGATTTGTTAAAAAAGAATTAACAATTAATCATGTAAGCACCAGAACTAGGAGCATACCTACAAATCTCATCACTGTGCTCTATATCAATAAAAACCTGTCCGTCCGATAAGTTCTTTTCTTGCTTTATTTTAATCACGTTTGTGATTATTTTCAGGTGAAATGAAATGGACAAACGGATGGCAGTATCCCGCAATATTGACGCGTATTTGAACAACGCATATTCCTACTTTATATTCATGAACTTGACTTAATAACAACTACTCATGCTTAGGAAAACGAGCAATCTGACTTTTAAAAAACACACATGGCTTTATGGATACCATGCATCAAATGTAACCTACTTAGCTGCACTATGAAATGTTTCGCAATGCTTTTCTTTACAATTTGATTTATATTAATACATCCGTCCTTGTTTTAGGTCCCGAATACATTGAAAAAAGGCGTGAACGTGTTTACACATACTTAAAATAGTTAAAAGCGAAATTGTACGTTACTTACTACAATGAACCCATGTATGCCTAGCGTCTAGAAAGAAGGCCTTGGCAAACAGCGTAGACCCAGATGAGACGCCGCATGATGCGGCGTCTCATCGGGGTCTGCGCTGTTTGCTTAAAGGAATTTCTGTAAGAAATATTCTAAAGATAGAAATAAATATACTAGATATCCCTAAATCTGGAAATAAATTGATACAATTTAGAAGGATGGGAGAGTCCACTAGGCATAAATGGGTTAATTAAAGAATGTATTAATCTTACCTTCGTCAAGTCAATTAATAATCACTATTTATTCCAAATCAGTACGGTCGATTGGTGTTTAACGGACAGCTAAGGACTCCGAGTCTCATTTCAACGTTAAAAACATGCAATCACCGGATAAACCATTATACCTCAATAGAAAAATGTCTTGCCTATTGACAAATGGTAGTGGTTTTGAATTGCCACCTATTATAATTTGTTTTATTATGAGTGCGAGTTTCATGTTACACTGTTACACTGACTCAACCGTCATCTGATTGGTTTGTTAAAAATAAATTGCTCTTTACAATTAAAACCTGTACGATTAGTTTAAACCTTACTTGGTGTGTGCACGTTAAGTAAGGATTTAACAAGCATTGTGAATTGTGTGATATCAAATCTTGAGTTTACAACCGCGATTGTAACCACAAATTAAAATAGTGAGCGCAATAACAGTATGTTCTGTTATGACGGATAATGCAAATACATACATATCCATTTTTCCGATATAATCAATGCATATGATTAATGTTAATTATGACGTTAAACATGGTTATACAATCAAATTAAACTCCTGTCAATTATATTTAAACTGCACTTGTATATTTAACTAAAAATCGCCGAGAGAATTTATATGGACTTATTTTATCGCAATGTTCCCTGTTTGCACATTCCGTTAAAATAAAATTATCTAAACCAACATATACAACACACGATCTCGATCCCATTGGTTAAATTAAACTTTTTTGCTTAATCACTTCGAAATATTTAAAATGTTACCTTTGTTTTTTTTGTCGTTTCGTCGCAAAAGAGGAAAATAAAAATCATATTGTATCCCAAACCAGTTCAACAAAATAATTAAACATCTGTTTTATATAGTATTAGATAAGATCTTATATCGGTAATGATACCTTGGTCAGACTAAACTTTGAAAAATGTCACATGCGACATTCATGAATAATGTATATGTTGCGACAATCACAATTTATACTCCCGTTGAAGGTTTATTAAAGCCTCTATAACGCTCAAAATAAAATTTCGTCATATGTTTCATAAAATAAAGTTACCCCAATAATAATCAGTGTTCCTTATAGCAATACCCAAATTTTCAGCGCTAGATGTAGTTTGGTAGCACAGATTTAACAAGATGCAAAATGCTCGTTGTATTTTTGTGTGTCACAATATATTCCATTTTAATTTCCCGCAACGATATCTATTCATACGACACACGAACACTTAATTGGTACATGAACATTGTGTTGAATATATTGAACCACAAACAAATAAAACATAGCATTTTCTATTGTTAAATCTATGTTTCCAGACGACATCTATCGTTGAAATTTTGGCTATTGCTATAAGGAACACTGATTTTTTATGGAGTCACTTTATTTTATGAAACATTTTACGAAATTTTCGTTGATTTTGAGCTTTTCAGAAACAATAAGTCAAACGACATGAGTAATTAATATCATTTACAAATACATCACAATTAAGGAATAAATACCACATGCATAAATAAATAATGCCAGTATAGCTTGTATTATTAAGGCAAAACATGAAGTAATTCGTTGCCGCAAACATCTTTAACACAAAGGGTAAACTGTAATTCCGATATCGTTTTTTTTATCGGTGTAGCTGCTTATTTAAGATCACTACTGATCTAGATGTATTGAGATAATTATGCCAAAATAGAATTAAATGCCTATTTGATTTGAGGAAAATTGTATAATTCTAGGAAATGCAAACTTGCAGCAATGGTTTAAAATTTTCACCAATAACTGTTACATACGTTTGGGGATTTAAACTTGTATTATTATTAACATGAGCTGTTACAAAATGTTCGAATAAATGCTTGACTAATTAACATATAATTGAAGAAAATAATGAACACTATTAGTCGTTGCGCGACCTGAACAGTTGTTTTCATTCACATCATGAAACAAATATTGTATTTAGCCTTCATAGTCGCTTAATCAATACCGAATACTAACTCCAATTCAATCGATCAAAACGCACAAAGGCCTGTTGAGCTCGCGTCCCAATTTCATGTCGATATTGTTCTATAATTATGATCTTATATTGAATTTATAAACTTACTGCACACGTCAAATTATATTTTAATTGCGGTTACGTTTTATTGAGATTTTTTATAAGTGTGCGTTTAAGTGTGATTATGCAATTCTTATTTAGATGCATGCCGGTATGATTCCAATAATCTGCATTCGTGATATACCACCGCCGAGAAAAAGGATTCTCAGATAAGGAAAGGGAAGCTAAAACTTCGAGGTAAGGTTAGACTTATGTTTCGTTTTATTTTTATTAATCTGGCAATAACAGTCACTTTGACTGTAATAAAAACAATAGGCATCGAATACTTGTGTAAAAAGTATATTCAATAACAAGTCTTATCCCTTATTGTTTTGGTGGTGTGTGCGTTTGGCTAAAACGATTTTGATAAGGGTATGATTGTTTTGATCATGATGTAATAGTGTGTAAATAACAATATTCGCGTTCCTAAAATAGTCCGTTTAATGTGCTTGGTTTTTTTCGCGATTTGTCGTTTTTCGTTTTAAGAAATAAACAATAAATAAATAACTCGCACATTGCATGGTCTTGTATGATTATATAAATGTCAAGACACATGGTGTGTCACTCCAGGTTGTATTGGCAACAATATCCCGCTTGTTTTTACGAATGCCTTGCTCTATGTTTGTTGTTTTAAATCATAATGACCTTTTTATAACCATATTATTTATGTGGTACAAGTCGTTGAATGAGTTACATATATATGATTTAAATAAACGATATTTTACAAGTAACGGTCATACGTCCTTATAATTCAACATAATGGTTCTGTGTCATTTATAGAGAATATAATGTGAGTTTTGGATAAAGATCAAGTTTATCATGCGAGGCTTAGAATCATGGTTACAGAGGTTGTCAGTGGTGTAAATCCCACAAATGACATTGGGTTAATGTTTGGGTCAGGCTAACATAGTTGGAATGGGATGTCTTGGGCTTATAGTATTGGATGACGTATCAATTATAAAAGAACAAGGTACATTCAATCTTTTTAAAATAGTTTTGTTAAGCCTGAAATTTTTTCAGGTTTAAGCATAAATTGATGAAAAGCTGATGTATGATAATTGTTATTGAAAAATAATTTATTACATATAAAACCCAATGTAAGCCCTATAATACAAAATGGATCGATAACAAATAAGAATTTAATTATTCCAACAATGAACAAGAAAGAAGAATAAAAGAAAAAAACATAAACTTTAATTTTTTTGACAGTCTTGACAGGTGTTGAATCTTCACATGGTGGTATTTTTGCCCTCGGGTAGAATTTGATGATAAGCTGACCATCAATAATAAGTTCAAAGGAAAGAAAATACATCTGCCTTTAATTAAGTGCAATTTTTACAATCAGATGATAAGCCTTCATAATGATATTGATTGAGTTGAAGGCTTTTTTTGGCTGGAGCAGTTTGTGCAAATTATAACAGCTTTATTTCTTGATAAGCCTCAGTAAATTGCACATTTTGTGTCATATAGCTTTAAACTTGATATTATTATTTTGAACATAATTGAACGACTGTCACGAAAATGAGCGGTTAAAGCATGTGTTTAGCATATGTTTTATTTTCATTTTATGAGATCCGTGAAACATAATCATATTATCTTCCATTTATCCTGACATTCTAGATTGGGTTAATATGCACGACTTATTTCTCCGATTACGCAAGTACTCAGTTGGGATGGTTCTGAATATGATTAAATATCCATCAACATGCAAACAACCGTAAGTGATACCGTGTATTTGGAAAGTGGTTGTAAAAAACATTCATAAATGACTGATACCGTATTATCAAAGTGTTTTATGGTACGGTGACAGAAATATAATAAAGGATTATTTCAAATTGTATTTGTCAGAACTGATTTGAGAACTGATTACAATCTGAAAAAGCTCTTTAGCCTTATTTTAAGACTTGAACAACGGTTTTAATCATCAGAACAACTTGACATATATACAGTACGAATGCATGTATCAAAACTAAGACCATTATCTCATGTTAAAAACTGAAACAGGAAGGCATACAAATATTCCCCAGCAAGAAAAATATATCAGATATGTAACACAAATGATATAGAAGATGATTACTACTCTGTTATATGTTTCCCTAATTATATCAATATAAGAAACAAATATATTAACACAGTTTATTATAACTTATAAAGTATGCAAACATTAATACGTTTATTGAATGCTATCAATTCTATAGTTCTCTTCAAACCGTCGTTCTAATTTACAAAGGTATGTACAATGAGAAAACGTTCTTTGGATGTTCTGGTTTCCATTCCACCGTTCACGTAATAAAACATTGCACAAATAATTATATTTATAAGAGAAGCGGATTTATGGGATTTATTTACTGTTTGACCTTTGGACGGCTTTATACCATCAAACTTTAAAGGAATAGATAAACGTGACTTAAATACTCGTACATATTCTTTGGTTTGATGTGATTAACATGTAAACAACAATTATAAAATCCAATAAGGTTATAGGACAAAAATACAATTAGTTAATAGGACATTCATTTAGACAGTAACGTGCTATTTTACTTAACGGATGGTGTTTCAAATATAACATTTCATGTTCTGAGCCGCTTTTATTACGTCATGCCTTGAGTAACCGTTAAATGAACGCATGTTTACTGAATATTAACGTCCTTGGTCATAAATGAAAAATAAATTGGCATGTTCGGTCCATAAATTTACACGAGTGAATACTATAGTTTCGCTTAAATGCTAATTGAATATCACATATTATTGGCATATAATAAAAAACAAACCATCGAGCAAATTACAAGCGTATATACACGTTAGCAAAAATGCATATATCCAGACATAAGAAATGTATTGGTTAGAAAGGTACTTGAAACTTGCATTAACCTACCTTTTTATTGACGATCAATTATGAAAAGGAATATACATGACAAAAAATCTATATCATGAAACATTTAAGCAGCATATATCAGTTTCAAAACAAATATTTTAAACAAAAGATATCCTGCATGTATGGTTCATCTGCAAAATTTTGATTTCAATACAATTTTCGCGACGTTTGTTTGTCGTAAAACGCTATATTTTGTTTGATTCCAATGTTTTGTTTTTAGAAAGTTCGCAATATTTCAAACGGTGCTGTTCAATTTCATTCCAAGTCCGTTTAACGTTAGCAACCAAAGTTTCTCCGTATTTCCGTGCGACTGTTTTATCGGTCACAAAGTTGTCAGTATTGACCTGCTTGTTTTCCAAGTTCCGGTAGTGAAACACCATCGCCCGATCTTCAGCAACCAAGTCTACTTGTGCATTCGGTATTGATACGTCAATTTTCCATAAGCCATGATGCCATCGATGTTCTAGCAATGTACTTAGAGCGTTGTCTGTGAACCCAGACTTTTGGCTCGTGTTTCGATAAAAGCAACGAATAAAGCTTAAATTGTTTTGCCAATGCATTGCTTGAACTGTTCTCGTCGAAAGCTTCCTTAAGGAAGAATGTATTACGAACAATAAATGCTCCTGAAGTCGAATTCGCTACGAAATCCGACCATGTATGTACGCCGTCCTTCCTGGGAATGATAAACTCGTCGAGATCCACATTAACAACAAATTCAGATTCTGGTTTATTGCGATAAAGCAATCCTGAAGCTCTGCGATTTGTCCTAAATAGTGAACACTTCTATCTGGTAATGGCCATTGCACGATTTCGACTATGTTCCGATCTGCGTACATTTGTAAAACACAGCGTACGTTTTCAGCTGATGAATAATTGTACACATAAAACTTCTCTGCTCCTAATATGAGATTCAGTTCAATCCATTCCACGAGCGAATGGACGTCGCTGAAATTCCCAAACAACGGCATCAGGCATACCGTAAACTTGCGTATGTACGACTTTGGTGTTTCGGACCCTTTTACGACAATCAGATTTAACGGTTGGTGGCAGCTTGTTTCAGCGAATGATACAAACGTGGGCTTTCCATGCGGCGAAGAACATCGAAACAACGCTGCAACATATCTGTAAAATATTGAAACCAGATCATAGTTAAAGTTATAATCGACTTCGTATACCACTGCATAAAAAGGATTTGGCGATATTCAAACATCCACCAGACCTTTTATCTTTCGGAAAAAAGCAGGTTGGCATTAAATTGTTATTTATGGTAAAACAAAGTTGTGTTATTACTACTGCACTTTCGTATTGCATTGTCTATTGTAATTCGAGTGTTCGAAACAGGAACCGGATATTTAATCGCTGGGAAAATGAAGGATCATCCATTTATATTTTTATTACTTTTAATATGAATACAAATATTCGTAATTAATCTAATGCACTTTTGAACTATTTTACTTTATGCGGATTGATATGCAAAAGAACGAATTGGCAGATTAACAATGGCAACATTGTGTATACCTGTTTCATAATACTAAACGTTGAGATTTCTTACAATATCACCTTTTATCTTATTTAAGAAAAAGTAACATACAATTTGAATTCTAGTGAAAGACAAAAGGTCGGGCATAATCATAACATTGCCATGATAAGTGCACCAAGTTTCATTAATTTTCTTCAGCACGTAAAAGTATATTCCTCGCGTGAAAAACTGATAGCGGACTTATACATAAAATTATAGACGCTTCCCCACAGGTGAAACCAGAACTGTTCTTATACAATTAATTAACACACTGACCTATACCCATGGTTTGGCGTAAGATGTTGATGCATTTCTAGACCACTCTCTTCCATTCTCGCGAGCGTCCCGTTTTCTGGCGCGAACCACATTTGGCACGTACCTCGAACATCATGTGAAATGAGTCCCACGAGTATCACGTGCTGGGCTGCGCGCACGTAAAAAGCAGAAAACACCAATGTATTGTTGCTGGTGTCAACGGGTATCCAGGTTGTTTCGCTGATCATGCCTCTGCTTATAGTAATGTTTTTCAAGCATGTGCTGTTGAAATACATGGGCCTTGAATTTGCATTCTCGAATGGCGGTGCGGTACTTGTAATTGTGTTATTGTCTTGCTTAACGTGATGAAGTAATATGGATGATTGTAGAAACAAGTGATTATATTGTTTTCTTTGGATTGAAAGCAACACTATCAAAACTATAAAGTTCAATAATATCAAGAAAAGGAAAATACACGCAACTCGCCGTCTCATTTTAAACTGCAAGGGACTCAAGAATAGAAAAGAAAATTTTACACCAACTCGTTTTTAAAGAAACAAACAACAATCTACAAATGAAGCTTTTTGAAACTCAGTTGTCCATGTAAAAATGAAATGTGTGTCTTTTAGCACAAGTTAAAGTTATTACAACGATGAACAATAACCTTCCGTCAAAGTTAGCCAACGTTACTATTGTGTTGAGTATCTGATACAGAATGATATATTATGTGCATGTAAGATACGCGTCCTCTTTCCTGCATATATTGTATCCTCTAATATTTAAAATCACATTCAGCAGCAGTGCATTTCTCAATTTCACCGCAGAGTTGTCGTAGGGTTCTTCTTTCAAATCTGCGATGTAAAAAATTTAAGTTAATTGTATGTAAACATGCATAAAACTCATTGTAAAGTATTTAAAACGAAACATGTACTACTTAAGACTCCTAAGATGCCAATTTGTATGTCTTTCTACGCAGATCGTATGATTTTGAAGATGCTTAAAGTAAAAGTGAATGCGTTGCTTTGTCCATGTGACAAACAGTCGCGTGCGTGGACTCGTTTCTGAGCTAATTACAGATGTGAAAGAAATGCATTATTATGCACAACACGCATACAAAACTCAAGTCTTTATTCATGAAACATTTAATATTGTTGTTAATAGAGCTCACACGTATAGATTAAATGTTTACAAGCTATACTCAAATAGTGGTTCAGTGGTTAAGTAGTAGGAAAATCGTTCATTTCTCAATATAAAACCTGAAATATAAACCTTCGAACATGAGTCGCACAAAATGTAGTAAACATTCAAAGGACGGTTAAGGCCGTAATATGCCTGTAAAAACTATTGTAAGATATATTGTTTATTCTGAATAGTTGATCCAGAGATATAATAATTATATATCCCCAAGTGACCTTATTCCGGTGGGGACCAAATCCGGTGATATTTGTTAACATAAAGGACGAGAATCGCATGATGACCTCACACGCACGAACTCCGTGTACAGTGTTTTACTATCCATTCTACGAATAAAACGTTAGAACATAAACAACAAAAACCGAGGAGAAAACTGTTGTAACTGCATTTTAAAATCTAACTTTAAATACAATAATCAAAATTGAAGAAGACGACTGCAGTTGCGTAAACACGAGACTTTTATTGACAGTGTTTAATACGGAAATCCTGGTAAATATAAGGGCTGTTTGTAAAACACGCCCCAAAATGCCCCCAAATGGGCTGTCGATTGTAGTGGCAGCCATTGTGTAAATACGCAAGAGTATGTAACCTTGACCTTTGACCTAGTGACCTAAAAATCAACAGGGGCATCTGTCAGTCATGACCATTGTCCCTATGAACTTTTCTTGATCCAAGGCTTAAGCGTTCTTGAGTTATCATCCGGAAACCATTTTACTGCTTCGAGTCACTGTGACCTTGACCTTTGACCTAGTGACCTGAAAGTCGATAGGGATCATCTGCCGGTCATGACCAATGTCCATATGAACTTTCCTGATCCCAGGCTTTAGCGTTCTTGAGTTATCATCCGGAAACCATTTTACTGCTTCGAGTCACTGTAATCTTGAACTTTGACCTAGTGACCTGAAAATCAAAAGGGGTCATCTGCCGGTCATTATGAATGTCCTATGAACTTTCCAGATCCCAGGCTCAAGCGTTCTTGAGTTATCATCCGGAAACCATTTTACTGCTTCGAGTCACTGTGAGCTTGACCTTTGACCTAGTGACCTGAAAATCAATAGGGTTCATCTGCCAGTCGTGATCACTGTACCTATGAACTTTCCTGATCCCAGGCCTAAGCGTTCTTGAGTTATCATCCGGAAACCATTTGGTGGACGGACCGCTCGACGGACCGACCGACGGACCAACGGGCCGACAGACATGTGCAAATCAATATACCCCTCTTCTTCGAAGAGGGGCATAATAAGGCCAAGCATATTTTATTTTGATGGTTTTCAGACCGTTCTGTCTCTTAAATTACTCTTAGGGAATACATGCATAGTTTAAATCTCTGAACGTACAAATTTGAATCCTCTCATCATCAGACAACGTCTTATATGACACAGAACCATCATGTTGAAATATTTGGAAGTGTGGCCGTTAATTGTAATAAATCATAAATTGAAAGCCCTATTAACACTCAAAATCAACGAATATTTCGTAAAATATTTCGTAAAATAAAGTTAACCCATAAACAATCAGTGTTCTTTACAGCAATAGCAAAATTTCAACGCCAGATGTGGGCTGGTAACATAGATTTAACAAGATACAAAATGCTCTGTTTTGTTTGTTATGGTTCAATAAAATCCAATTTAATTTCCCGCAACGATAGCTATTCATACGAAACACGAACACTAAATTGGTACATGAACATGTGTTGAATATATTGTATCACAAAAAAGAGCATTATGTATGATGTTTTAGGGGTTGACTTTATTTTATGAAATTTTATATATATATATATATATAATATATTAATTTTAATTTACGAATAATTTATATTTACACACTATTACGTCATGATAAAAACCATATACCCGTATCAAAATCGTTAAAACCAAACGCACACAACAAAACAATAAGGCATAAGATTTGTTATTGAATGCACTTTTAACTCAAGTTAACGATGCCAATTTTTTTTATTATAGTCAACGTGACTGTTATTGCCAGTCTTATTAAAAAAACAGCGACATAAGGTCTAATCTTTTCCCGAATTTCCAGCTGCCCTTTCCCATTTTTAGAATCCTTCCTCTCGAAGGAAAACTCCTACATAATACCGTGTATTTTGCCCATTTAAGCCTCTATAATGTTCAAACAAAATCAACGACAATTTCGTAATATATTTCGTTAAATAAAGTTAACATATAAATAATCAGTGTTCCTTATAGCAATAGCCAAAATTTTAACGTTAGTTGTGCTCTGGTAACACAGATTTAACACAATACAAAATGCACTTTTTTTTTTCTTTTTTTTTGTGGTACAATCTATCCAACACATGTTCATGTACCAATTTAGTGTTCGTGTGTCGTATTAATAACATGTAATATATATCGTTGCGGGAAATTAAATTGGATTTTATTGAACCATAACAAATAAAACAGCATTTTGTATCTTGTTAAATCTATCTTCTTCTTCCAATACAGTACAGACACCTATCGGCGTATACTCGTACAAGCGCATTGCGGTGCAAGATATGTCTTTGTACAGTTGAAGTGATTGAGAGTAAAATAAAGAAAAATGAGAATAAAAATCCTATGTATAGTGCAGGTAAAAACACGCCCAGTACTGTCTATCGGAGGGTCACTGGTAGCACTTCCATCTTGAAGCTGTCGATGGTTGCGCAGCTTACTACTGTCTGGGGAAGGCTGTTCCAGAGGCGAAATCTATAATCTAACACACAAAACAGATGATCTATAACGACTTTCAGACGGTAAATGGTCCTTGTTTACGGCATTCAGACAGTAAATGTAAATGTTTACAACCTTCAGACAGTATGTTGTCCTTGTTGACACCATTCAGACATTAATATGTCCTTGTTTACGGCATTCAGACAGTAAATTGTCCTTGTTTACGGCATTCAGACAGTAAATTGCCATTGTTTACGACATTCAGACAGCAAATTGTCCTTGTTTACGACATTCACACAGTAAATGTTCCTTGTTTACGATATTCAGACATTTAACTGTACTTGTTAACAACATTCAGACAGAAAATTGTCCATGTTTACGGCATTCAGACAGTAAATTGTCCTTGTTAACGGCATTAAGACAGTATATTGCCATTGTCTACGACATTCAGTGAGCAAATTGCCCTTGTTTACGACATTCAGACAGAACAATCTGCTTGTTTTAGCAAAAATCTAAAGTAATGTACATGTACTTGTTCACCATTAAATACCAAACGTGTACCTTCGTTTTGTCGTTTCATCGCAAGGTCGGTTTATAACCGTTTATATCCAAACACAGTATTTCACTTTCTATCCATTTCTTTGTCTTTTCGGATGCTATAAGGTATCAGCAATTGCACACTGCCATGAATATTCGTCAGATTATATTCGCGTCATTCATGAATAATATATAATTATTATGTTTGTGCTTGTGTGGTGAATAACATGACATTGGTCTCGATTAATAATTTAACAATTTGCGGACAATTGCTTTGTTAAAATAGAATTAACAATTAATCATTTATGCACCAGAACTAGAAGCCTACCTACAAATCTTATCACTGTGCTCTATATCATTAAAACCTGTCCGATAGGTTCTATTCTTGCTTTATTTTAATCACGTTTGTGATTATTTTCAGGTAAAATGACACTTGTTACGAAAATAAAATGGACAAACTGATGGCAATATCCCGCAATATTGACGCGTATTTAAACAACGCATATTCCTATATTATATTCATGAACTTGACTTAACAACAACTACTCATGCTTAGGAAAACGAGCAATCTGACTTAAAAAAAAAACACACATGGCTTTATAGCTACCATGCATCAAATGTAACTTACTTAGCTGCAATATAACATGTTTCGCCATACTTTTCTTTACACTTTGATTTATATCCATACAACCGTCCTGGTTCTAGATCCCGAAGACATTGAACAAAGGCGAGTACGTGTTAACACATACTTAAAATAGTTAAAAGCGAAATTGTACGTTACTTAATTCAATTAAATAATGTTTAATCTTACCTTTGTAAAGTCAATAAATAATCACTATTTATTCCAAATCAGTACGGTCGATTGGTGTTTAACGGACAGCTAAAGACTCCGAGTCTCATTTCAACGTATTAAACATGAAATCACAGGATAAACCATTATACCTCAACAGAAAAATGACTTGCCTATTGCAAAATGGTAGCGGTTTTGAATTGCATTGTATTTGTAAAGTGGGTGTAATAAAAAAGATCATAAATAACTGATACCGTATTATCAAAGTTTTTTATGGTACATTGACAGAAATATAATAAGGGATTATTTCAAATTGTATTTGAATAATATGTTTCAGCTGTCGTTAAGGATGATATTGCAGTAATTGATACACCCGTCATTTTTGTGTTTGTCTTTTTTGACAAGCATTATAGTGTTTGTAGCGTACATATCATGTTCATGACAATGAGCATTGGTATTATGTTTCCAGCGCACGCATTATACACATGTGTTGATGCCTACAGACATTATATTTGGGATATCAAATGGCAATAATATTCGGCATTTTAATTTTTTTGTCCATTATAAATCATATCATTAAGACGCTAACTTTGATATTTTGTAGCAGATGTCAGGTAAAAAAGATTACAAAAAATTAATAATTTGAAACATCTGATTAATTAAAAGTGCATTTTATGGAGTAGGAAAGTTTTCCTAGTCAAATTTCACCAAATTATTCACCAAGTCAATTTGATGTGAATGGCGCAATATGTTACTATTACTATAAATGGATTTCAAAGGTTTTCTATATACAAGAACAAATTTATTCAGACACAAATGTTTATAATACAAGAATATCAAAAAGATATAGTGATGGTAAAATTATTCGAATATTCGATTGAATGGCCAGTATTCGAATAACAGAATTAATATTCGCATATTCGCTTTTTTCCAAACGTAATTGCCCTTATATTAAATGACCTGCGAGCCGCTTACTAATTGGCACCCGAAATCATTTGGGATAAACGTGTTTGATGTGACGTTCTTCGTGTCAAACTGCGGCCCGTATCAGCGTTTGTGTACGGAAGAATTACCCTCCGGAAGAAACATCCTTCCCTAAAAACAGCATAGCGGAAGAAGCCCCCTTTCACATTTTGCATTCGCGGAAGAAACACCCTCGATAGTTTTGCATAATGCGGAATAAAACCCATTTTATATCGGAATAAACCCCCTTCCATATTGTACTAACAGTTAAAATCAAAGGTAATAAGCGTGTACGCTTGTATTTGTGGTTCGTGTATTCGATAGCGATGGTTTAAATTAGTGTTTGTTTTTTTGAAAAGGTGTCACACTCAACCCCAGATATTTTATTCATTTGATCTTATGTTAATATAAGTGGCTATAAATAAAGGTTTAGCAACCATTCAGAATTTCCTGACCAATTGCGTACCACTTCGTAATGTCCTAAATCCTAACACTATTTACGCCCGGATTATAATTCAGAAACACAATATTTCTGACTTGATATTCAAAATTATGAAATGAGCACAACTGCTTATTTTCAATCACAAAAACCATAACAAACTACATGTATGGTATGAAACGATGCATGACGTAACTGTTGTAAAACTCCATCAGTCAGCTTAATGGTGTAAACAAATTTCGTAAACGTGATTTTCTGCGATACGATCTCAAAACGTCTCCAAGCAGGACTCAATACATTTGAATATGGAAAACATATTAACGTTGATCATCACTTTATATCTAGAGGCGAAATACAACATACTGTAAAATGAACTGAATGGTTGAATGGTTTCGTTAAATGAATACATGCATTCAACACACGCAAACACTTCTTTATGACCCAGAGGACTGACTGGCTGGCTGGCTGACTGACTGGCTGACTGACTGGCTGACTGGCTGACTGGCTGACTGACTGACTAACTAACTGACTGACTGACTGACTGACTGTCTGTCTGACTGACTGACTGACTGACTAACTGACTGACTGACTGACTGACTGACTGACTGACTGACTGACTGACTGACTGACTGACTGACTGACTGACTGACTGACTGACTGACTGACTGACTGACTGACTGACTGACTGACTGACTGACTGACTGACTGACTGACTGACTGACTGACTGACTGACTGACTGACTGACTGACTGACTGACTGACTGACTGACTGACTGACTGACTGACTGACTGACTGACTGACTGACTGACTGACTGACTGACTGACTGACTGACTGACTGACTGACTGACTGACTGACTGACTGACTGACTGACTGACTGACTGACTGACTGACTGACTGACTGACTGACTGACTGACTGACTGACTGACTGACTGACTGACTGACTGACTGACTGACTGACTGACTGACTGACTGACTGACTGACTGACTGACTGACTGACTGACTGACTGACTGACTGACTGACTGACTGACTGACTGACTGACTGACTGACTGACTGACTGACTGACTGACTGACTGACTGACTGACTGACTGACTGACTGACTGACTGACTGACTGACTGACTGACTGACTGACTGACTGACTGACTGACTGACTGACTGACTGACTGACTGACTGACTGACTGACTGACTGACTGACTGACTGACTGACTGACTGACTGACTGACTGACTGACTGACTGACTGACTGACTGACTGACTGACTGACTGACTGACTGACTGACTGACTGACTGACTGACTGACTGACTGACTGACTGACTGACTGACTGACTGACTGACTGACTGACTGACTGACTGACTGACTGACTGACTGACTGACTGACTGACTGACTGACTGACTGACTGACTGACTGACTGACTGACTGACTGACTGACTGACTGACTGACTGACTGACTGACTGACTGACTGACTGACTGACTGACTGACTGACTGACTGACTGACTGACTGACTGACTGACTGACTGACTGACTGACTGACTGACTGACTGACTGACTGACTGACTGACTGACTGACTGACTGACTGACTGACTGACTGACTGACTGACTGACTGACTGACTGACTGACTGACTGACTGACTGACTGACTGACTGACTGACTGACTGACTGACTGACTGACTGACTGACTGACTGACTGACTGACTGACTGACTGACTGACTGACTGACTGACTGACTGACTGACTGACTGACTGACTGACTGACTGACTGACTGACTGACTGACTGACTGACTGACTGACTGACTGACTGACTGACTGACTGACTGACTGACTGACTGACTGACTGACTGACTGACTGACTGACTGACTGACTGACTGACTGACTGACTGACTGACTGACTGACTGACTGACTGACTGACTGACTGACTGACTGACTGACTGACTGACTGACTGACTGACTGACTGACTGACTGACTGACTGACTGACTGACTGACTGACTGACTGACTGACTGACTGACTGACTGACTGACTGACTGACTGACTGACTGACTGACTGACTGACTGACTGACTGACTGACTGACTGACTGACTGACTGACTGACTGACTGACTGACTGACTGACTGACTGACTGACTGACTGACTGACTGACTGACTGACTGACTGACTGACTGACTGACTGACTGACTGACTGACTGACTGACTGACTGACTGACTGACTGACTGACTGACTGACTGACTGACTGACTGACTGACTGACTGACTGACTGACTGACTGACTGACTGACTGACTGACTGACTGACTGACTGACTGACTGACTGACTGACTGACTGACTGACTGACTGACTGACTGACTGACTGACTGACTGACTGACTGACTGACTGACTGACTGACTGACTGACTGACTGACTGACTGACTGACTGACTGACTGACTGACTGACTGACTGACTGACTGACTGACTGACTGACTGACTGACTGACTGACTGACTGACTGACTGACTGACTGACTGACTGACTGACTGACTGACTGACTGACTGACTGACTGACTGACTGACTGACTGACTGACTGACTGACTGACTGACTGACTGACTGACTGACTGACTGACTGACTGACTGACTGACTGACTGACTGACTGACTGACTGACTGACTGACTGACTGACTGACTGACTGACTGACTGACTGACTGACTGACTGACTGACTGACTGACTGACTGACTGACTGACTGACTGACTGACTGACTGACTGACTGACTGACTGACTGACTGACTGACTGACTGACTGACTGACTGACTGACTGACTGACTGACTGACTGACTGACTGACTGACTGACTGACTGACTGACTGACTGACTGACTGACTGACTGACTGACTGACTGACTGACTGACTGACTGACTGACTGACTGACTGACTGACTGACTGACTGACTGACTGACTGACTGACTGACTGACTGACTGACTGACTGACTGACTGACTGACTGACTGACTGACTGACTGACTGACTGACTGACTGACTGACTGACTGACTGACTGACTGACTGACTGACTGACTGACTGACTGACTGACTGACTGACTGACTGACTGACTGACTGACTGACTGACTGACTGACTGACTGACTGACTGACTGACTGACTGACTGACTGACTGACTGACTGACTGACTGACTGACTGACTGACTGACTGACTGACTGACTGACTGACTGACTGACTGACTGACTGACTGACTGACTGACTGACTGACTGACTGACTGACTGACTGACTGACTGACTGACTGACTGACTGACTGACTGACTGACTGACTGACTGACTGACTGACTGACTGACTGACTGACTGACTGACTGACTGACTGACTGACTGACTGACTGACTGACTGACTGACTGACTGACTGACTGACTGACTGACTGACTGACTGACTGACTGACTGACTGACTGACTGACTGACTGACTGACTGACTGACTGANTTTTTTTTTTTTTTTATGGGAATGTGCTAATCTCATCTTATGAATGACTATCCCCCTTTAAAGATGTCACCTTATCTCATCAATGCTGATTAAAGGGCCTGTATATTGCACCAGAAGTACCCGTTATACAGTAGCTGTCATCTTGTATAATACACTTGCTAATCTAATCAACGCTTGTATATTGCACCATAAGTGCCTGATATCTTGTATAATGGTAGGTGTGTGTTGTTACTGAATATAAGCAAAAACCTTAAAATGCTGTCACATTTTTTTTGGCTACAGATTAAATATATTTTTGTTTTGTAACTGTTGACAGACAGAATCTTTATTTCATTTAAGTACAAATACGCTCAATATAACAATTTTATTTACTCAAAATAAAAATCCCAATATGATATTTCACGTGATAGCACACAATTTGGGGGATGGCAACTTTATCATCAAATAACTTTACTTTCCAAAAACATTTTAACTCTTTTTTTTCAATTGTTGTGTGTGACAAATTGATATCTGATTGGATAATCGGAAAATTTGATTAACAGGTGGCGACTGGTTAATTTTACTGAAATGCACATCGAAAAGAGATTTGTTAACTTCTGTAATCATAACAAAGCAGTAAATGGCATGTATTTGTATTTTCAAGCCATTTGATTTTTGTGGTCGATGTACTGTTGTGTGTGTTTTGCTATAATTTGAAGGCTTTTTGGTATGGATAGTAATGTAAACAAATATCACCGGAATTCGGTCTCCACCGGAATAAGGTCACTTGATGATATATAAGCAAGCTTGATCAACTACACATAATAAACAATATTGTTTAACTATAATTATGTTCAGACATATAACGGCCTTTAACGTCCTTTGAATTTTTAGTTGTTCGCTTGCGAACAGCTAATGTAATGAGTGTGTTTTGCAAGTCGGTCTGCTGTTAGCTACGCTTAGAACGATAATCCCTGCATCTGCCTGTTTATTCCTCACAACTGGTTCACTGCAGACATTGAGTGTGTGTATGTAATAAATAGTGTTTAACTGCTTGTGCAACGACATTGACCAGTTTGTCATTGAAATCTATACATATTGGCTGTTTTCAAGGAAAACGGGGCTTAATGCATGTCAAATAAGTGGTGTCCCAGCTTAGCCTATGTACACTGATTAGCCTGTGCAATGCGCACAAGCTAATCAAGGACGATATTTTCTGATTTTATGGTGTTTTTTGTTTAAAGAGAGTCTCTGGTACTGGGATGACAATTAATGCATATTTATTAAGCCATGTTTTCCCAAAATGAAGTTTAAATTATCTTTTCTGTTAATGAATTGAAAAAAAAAAAAGATAAAAGTGATAATCACTTCAAAGTTTCCTCGCTGACAAGGCAAATAAACAAAATCACTTTTAAATCAAATAAACAACCTATGGGTTCTAAATTTGTACCTTGTGGCATTTTTTAGTAAACATCTAAAAGGGACCTTTTCACAGTTTGTCATCAAATGCTTATTATTGATATATGTCAACACTGGATGGTAAAATCTCCATTAAAAACAAAAACAATAATAAAATTAAACAAAAAAAAAGTTTCCCTCAACTGGGCTCGAACCACTTACCCCTGGAATAAAAGTCTATCGTTTAGACCACTCGGCCATCCGTGCTCTTACAGTGAGAGATGTATTTTATACTTTATATAAGCAATTCTCGTAGTATGAAAAAATATAACGACAACAGCAAAACTCCACAAATTATTAAATCGTTTAATTTTGTCAATTTACCAAAACGTGAAAAGGTCCATTTAATGTCTTTAGACTTGCAAATTGAATTAGTTCAAATCACTGTCAGATCTTACATAAAAAATAACTTACGTGTTCAGTGGTTGCCTGTTAGCCTGGGACCAATAGATTTAAGCACAAGACACTCAATTTCAAAAGTTGGTTACAGTTGGGCTTAAAAGCAGGGCAACTATCTTTTTCAAAGCTTGAACCAACTCAATCCAATTTAACATAGAATACAAATTGGCGACTGTTGATCAATAAGGCCTAGGAAATGATTCAATTTCGGCTCATAACAAGACATGATGCATTAAAAGTCTGTCATGTCGGCAAAACTGTTGCTCAATTATTTAAAGAGAATAAATAAAGTATTAGATACACATAACACAACATGTACATGATTCTAGGCTTGTTATTCTTTAGCAAGGCAACCAAAATTCTAAAGATGATTGCCAGTGCAGCAACCAATTGCGAAAAAAAGAGAGACATATTGTTGTTATTTTGTCTAAGTTATCTCCATACCATAACTATTAGGTGAAACACAATGCACACACATCTCGACCTGTGCTTTAAGGCACACTCTTTATAAATTTGAATGGGTTGTGTTCATTTCACACTTGCGATATAAAAAGCTAAAACATAATTTTCAAAACTGAGTTGCGTCTAAGATTATGCAATAGCGAACAACTTCAGTGCCTTCAGCGCTTTGATTTTTAAATTATTTTCGACCCATGTTCGAAGGTGACTACTACAGGCTTCATATTGAGAAATAAGCAATCTTTCGTATGCTTAACCACTGAATTCTATGAAATGGGAGAAACAAAGAGTAGAGCTATATGATTAAAACAAAAACATTTATTTGCAATTAGCAAATTAAGCATGCAATCAATATAGGTAAACACATTTAATAAGACATTCTAAAAAAATCTTAGCTCTGAAAATTTTAAACGTTTATTAAACAATAATACAAAATCCGGTAGTACAATTGTTTGAAATCTGTACAAGACGTTTTTGTAAAATACGACATAAAACGTGCTTTATTTGACTAGAGCTTTAAAATATTTACTCGATACGTGTCACTGTGAGCTCTATTAACATAACTTAATGGTTTCATTTACCCAGAGGCGGTTTTATTTATGCGTGTTGATCATTGTGCATTCTTTTCACATATGTATTTAGCTCTGAAGCGAGTCCATGCATACGACTTTTAGTCACATGAAAAAAACAAGAGAGCTCAGAGCAAAATAGCATTCAATATTTTTGGAAGCATCTACAAACGGGTGACATAGAGGATATTTGTTGGAATCGATGGAATATCGATTTTATTTCACGAGTGATAATCGAAAAAAATATTTTCAAGAGTCGCGCAGCCACAAGTGAAAATATTCTTTTTCTATGATCACGAGTGTATTAAAATTGATATTCCACCGAATCCAACAGATTTTCTTTTTATTATATGGTTTTGCACCGTTTATTTACATTGTAAAAGAGTTTAACTGGAATAATTCGCTGGAATGATGACGCCAAAAATATAATTTCACAGTAAAACAGTGAAAAATATCGATATTTTTTACGTCCCACAGTCTATACTGGGGGACATATTGTTTTTGCCAGTCTGTTTGTTGGTTTCTTTGTCTGTTGGTTTGTTTGCACAAACTTTAACATTGGCCATAACTTTTGCAATATTGAAGGTAGCAACTTGATATTTGGCATGCATGTGTATCTCATGGAGCTGGACATTTTGAGTAGTAAAAGGTCAAGGTCAAGGTCATTCTTTAAGGTCAAAGGTCAAATATATGGGTCAAAAGCGCTCAAAAGGGGGCATAGTGTTTCTCAAACACATCACTTGTTCACTGTTATTTTTCACTGTTTCAAACAGTGAATTACTGATTTTATTTCACTGATATTTCTCTATAAACCACCGGAAAGCATATAATAAAGCTGCGTATATAGACATACAAATTGGCATCCTATTAGGAGTCTAAAGTAGTACATGTTTCGTTTCAAATACTTTACAATGATTTATATGCATGTTTACATACAATTTACTTAAATGTGTTACATTTCAGACGTGAAAGGAGAACCCTACGTCAACTCTGCGTTTAAATCGAGAAATGTACTGCTGTTGGATGTGATTTAAAATGTAGAGGATGAAAAATATGCCGGAACGAGGAAGTTTATCTTACATGAACAAAATATATCATTCTTTATCAGATACTTAACAAAATAGTAACGTTCGCTAAGTTTGAAGGAAGGTAATTGTTCAACGTTGTAATAACTTTAACTTTTACTTAAAGACACAAATTTCATTGTTTACATTCACAACTGAGTTCAATACAGCTACATTTTTGTGCAGTTGCTTTTTCTTTAAAAACGAGATGGTCTTAATATTTCTTTTCTATTTTTTATCGCATTGCTTGTAGTGAAAAATGCGACGGCGATTCGCGTGTATTTCCCTTTTCTTGATATTATCCCACTTGATAGTTTTGGTAGTTTTGCGTTAATTCAAACAATATAATCAATTGTTTCTACAATCATCCGTATTACTTTATCACGTTGAGGATGACAATAATACAATCACAAGTACCGTAATGCCAGCCAATAATACAAATACAAGCACCGTAATGCGAGTCAAAAATACAATCACAAGTACCGTAATGGCAGTCAATAAGACAATCACAAGTACCGTTATGCCAGTCAATAATACAATCACAAGTACCGTAATGCCAGTCAATAATACAATCACAAGTACCGTTATGCCAGTCAATAATACAATCACAAGTTCCGTAATGCCAGTCAATAATACAATCAAAAGTACCGTTATGCCAGTCAATAATACAATTACAAGTACCGTAATGCAAGTCAATAAAACAAGCACAACGCCCGTCGAGGACTCAAATTCAAGGCCCATGTATTTCAACAGCACATGCTTGAAAAACATTACTATTAACCTAGGCATGATCAGCGAAACAACCTGGATTCCCGTTGACACCAGCAACAATACATTGGTGTTTTCTGCTTTATACGAGCACGCAGCCAAGCACGTGATACTCGTGGGACTCATGTCACAGGATGTTCGAGGTACATGTCAAATGTGGTTCGCGCCAGTAAACGGGACGCTCGCGAGAATGAAAGAGAGAGGTTTAGAAATGCATCAATGGCTTACGCTAAACCATGGGTATAGGTCAGTGTGTTCATTAATTTTATTAGACCCGTTCTGGATGCACCTGTGGGGAAGGAAATTTCTGTATGAGTCCCCTATCAGTTTCTCACGCGAGGAATATAGGTTCACCTTCAGCCCGCCATGTCCGACCGTCTGCCAGTCCTAATGCCCATCACTCAGTCCGTCCGCACATTCTATATAAGAAATAGTAAACCCCACTGAGGTCCCTATGGCATTATAGTGACCAGCCAGGCAGCCACAAACCGTATATGGACCGAAGCCGTAGGCTGAGGTCCATATACAGTTTTTGGCTGCCTGGCTGGTCACCATAATGCCATTGGGACCGAAGTGGAGTATACTATTTCTTATATTACACCCAAGAGTGTCCCCTGTACCATTGAACAGTGCTGTACAGTGTTGTATATATTATATATTATATTTATTATATTATATATTATATAACAATATTATTTATTTTATATTTTATATTTTATTATAAATTATTATATATTATATAATAAATTAGTATATATTATATATTATATCATTTAATATAAATATTATATATTTTATATTTAATATTTTATTTATTTTATGTTATATATTAAATTTGTTTCTTATTTGCGTATATAAACTACACCGATCCATTATTTTGAATAGTGCCCGGTAAAGATGCGCGCGCATCAAGTCAGCGGGCACTATTCAAAATAACGGACCTGTGCTGACTAGATGCGCGCGCATCTAATAGTGCCCACTATATATCTTATATGTTTATACATATGTATTGGGAACCTAGGTAAATAATATAATATATAATATAAATTAAATAATATATATAATTTAAACTACATAATATAAACTACATAGTTTATATAATATATAATATTATACCTCACATAAAATAACTCGCTCCGAGAGGATTACGATTTCGTGTTTTGGGTCAGAATTGTTAGCATTCGATATAAATTTTATTAAAAGTGTGGTTTAAAATATATTTCGAGAATATATGGAAGAACAGAAAATGGAAGTGCGTATCGTTGTAACTTTATTATTATAAGCATTGGATTAAAGTTGTCATTGAGGTAAGCGTGTTGTTTATACTAAATTAGTTTTTTTTATGACCTCTGTTAAAGCTGATATAGTGTCATCAATCTAAAATACAGCACAGTTTCAGTTAAAATCGATATTTTAATTGGTTTCCAGTACATATGTAACAAAACATCATATAATAACAATGCGTATCTAACAGCTTATCGAACAGACGCCATTTTGTTTTAAGTTGATAGGTGTGTGATGGTGTATGGAAATTAATCGGGGTGTGTGGAAAATACACCATGGACACGTTACCGCTCTAAGCCAATCGGATTAGGTCGTTGTTGTAGGAGGTGAGATATATAATATATTATATATAATGTATTATGTATTATTTAGTATGTATAATGTATTATTATATATTATTATATATTTATATACATTATTATGAATTATAATATATTATTATATATTTTATAAATTATATATTATATTATTTACCTAATAGGTTACCCGTACATATGAATAAACATATAAGATATACAGTGGACACTATTAAACGCATTTTTTCTCGGGCACTATTCCAAATAATGGACCGGTGTAGTTTATATACGCAAATAAGAAAAAAAATTATGTGAGGTATAATATTGACATTTATCTGCACAAAAATTCGGTATAATATTAGAAATAGAAAACCTCACTTCAGGCCTTATGGCAGAATAGTGACCAGCCAGGCAGCCCCACATAGTACATGGACCTCAGCCTTCGGCTTCGATCCATATGCTATTTGGGACTGCCTGGCTGGTCACTTTTCTGCCATAGGGCCCTCAGTGGGGTTTTAAGGTCAGTACGCAGGTCAGTAAGACCGGTGTGTACACAATGTCCGTCCGCAAATATTGCTCCTGCCATTGTCTCAAACGTAATGAAGACCCTTAAATGAAACTTGGTGCACTTATCAATGCAATGTTATGAGTATGCCCGATCTTTTGTTTTTCACTAGAAAACACATTTTATGTTACTTTTACTTCAATAAGATTAATGGGGATATTGATTGAACTCACAATGTTTTGTATCAGGAAACGTGTTGTACACATTTTTTTCCATTGTTAATCTGCCGATTCGTACTTCTGTATGTCAATCCGCATAAAGTATAATAGCTCAAAATGTCCATTAGATGTATTTACGAATATTGGTATTCCTATTAAAAGTAATAACAATACAAATTGATGATCCTTTATTTCTCCAGAGGTTGCATATTCAGTTAATGTTTCTTATACAAGAATTGCAATATACAATGCAATACGGCAGTGTAGACGTAATTAAACAAAACTTTGAATTAATGCTAGGTTTACATCTGGCCACGATTACCACGATGTCCCCGATTCCAGAGCATCGTGGCGAACGTAACAGAGCGTGGAGTCGAATCGGGGTGATCGTGGGGGAGCGTAACGGAACGTGGTTGAATCGGGGACATCGTGGGCATCGGGACAGATTTTAAATCAAACTTAAATTTCACCACGATTGCCCCGATTCATTTTCTAATCGTGACAGAGCGTGGCCTTCGTAACAAAGCGGCTTTGTCGTGGGAGATCTTAACAGGACGTAACGGAACGTGGTGGAGCGTGGAAGCCAATCGTGTTGATCGCAACAAAGCGTAACAGAACGTGATGCAAATCGTGGGCTCGATCGTAGCAAAGCAAAGCAACAAAACGTGCTGAT
>VMBQ01001139.1:135987-151145 GCA_007657795.1 Dreissena rostriformis | reverse complement strand
ATAAACCAAGATCGATCGATCCCCACGGTAATGGTTGTAGAAGTTGTTGTTGTTGTATAGAAAACTCGTTGATTTACGACAAATAAAACGTCGTCTTTTAACTGATACTTACCAATTAATATAATCACAGTTTGCAACATTGTTTTTATTTTGATAATTTAATCCAAAGAGTTCATGTTAGCAGGTGTTTTTTCTTTACTGAACATGTAAACAAATGACTGAGGACCCTAATAAAAGTATCGCAAAAATTCGCAATCTGTGTGAATTGACAGTTTGACGTCATGAAAGGAAAGCCGCTTCCTGTCTGAAAGCATAAGCCACACTGTTCTCGCCGACAAAATTGGCTTCCTTTGTCGAGCGTCTAGCAATCAACACGCTTAACCAATCGGTTGTTTATAACTCAATAGCAAGCCAACCGTCAAATATGTAACAGCATGTGCATAGCTCCGCCTTTCGAATCTTTTGCAGGGAACGGAGGTGGAGTTTAGCGGTTAATTGAACACGTGTTTTACGCAAGTTGAGTCCCAATTTGCTGTAATTACTCGGCATAAGCTTGGAAACGACGAATACATTTATTGTAGAGGTACCTGTGAATTAAAACATATATTAATTTTCTATACAATTATCTTAATTTTTATTAGCCACAGTATTAAAACAATTTTTAATTACAATGTTTTTATTTTTGGCATGTAATGTACAGTAGCACACTGCTATCGCGGTGTTTGTTGCGCGGCGGTGAGAAATGTTGACCATTTCTACCGCGCCACATGATTGGCCGTATGCCAACGCGATAAACCAATCAAAAGCCATTTTACAAAACGCGGCAAGCTATCGGTGTCGCGGTAGCTAGTCAAAACGGCCCCAGGTCAAAACGCTCTACGGTTATTCCTCGTCAATTATTGTCGGTTTTCGAGATCAAAACTTTCGATCGCAATTTTTAAGATTCGGAAAAAACAACCGATTTTCTGGAGATTTTAACCGATGAATTTGATCGGCAATCGGTTAATAATGACAAGGCTGCCGTTGTGTTTTACAAATGTATGCGCAACGGAATATTGTCGAAATCGTTCAATTGCCATTACCAGATAGAAATGTTCACTATGTAGGACAGATCGCAGAGCTGCAGGATTGCTTGTATCGCAACTAACCAGAATCTGAATTTGTCGTAAATGTGGATCTGGACGAGTTTATCATTCCCAGGAAGGACGGCGTACGTACATGGTCGGATTTTGTAGCGAATTTGACTTCCGGAGCATTTATCGTCAGAAATAAATTCTTCCTAAAGGAAACTGTCGACGAGAACAGTTCAAGTAATGCATTGGCAAAACAATTTAAGCTGTATTCGTTGCTTTTATCGAAACAGGAGCCTGGAGTCTGGAATTACAGGGAACGCACAAAGTACATTGCTAGAACATCGAAGGCAACATGGCTTGAGGTACATAATGTACCGCTTCCGAATGATTCGCAAGTAGACTTGGTTTCTGAAGATCGGGCGATGGTGTTTCACTACCGGAACTTGGAAAACATGCAGGTCAAAACTGACAACTTTGTGACCGATGAAACAGTCGCACGGAAATACGGGGAAGCTTTGGTCGCTAACGTGAAACGGAGGTGGAATGAAATCGAATAGCACCATTTGAAATATTAAGAACATTATAATAATAAAACATTGTTATCAAACACACTATAACGTTTTAACGAGAAAACAAATGTCGTAAAAATTGAATTGAAATAAAAATGTTGGCAGATGAACCATACATGCATGAAATGAAACAAATTTGAAAGTGGTATATGCTTCTCAAATTTTACATGATATTGTATATTTGCAATGCATATTCCTTTTCATGATTAATCTTCAATAAACAGATAGGTTAATGCACGTTTCATGTATATTTCTAACCAATGAATTTCTTATGTCTGAATATATGCATTGTGGCTTTCGTGTAATATACGCTTGTACTTTGCTCGATGGTGTTGTTTTTTCTGATATGCCAAAAATACGTGATATTCTATTAGCATTTAAGCGAAACTATAGCATTCACGTATGAAAAGTTATTTTCTTATGTCATCAAGGACGTTAATATTCATTGAGCGGTTACTCAAAGCAGGACTTAATTAATACAAGCGGCACGGAAAATGTGCTATTTGGGACACCGTCAGTTTAAAAACAAAATAACTCTTTAGTGTCTGAATGAATAACGTATAACCTTATTGTCTTTGAGAATTGTTATACATGTTAACCACATAAATTCAAAGAATATGTACGAGTATGTATAGCGTTGTAGTCACGTTTAACAGTGGTCGATTACAATCAAGTCTGATGCTCATGTTCAGTCAAAAGGTCAAACAGTAAATAAATCTTGAAATCCTCTTGTCTTTTAAAACTAATTAGTTGTGCAATATTTTAATTAACACATTATGTCCTTGAACAGTGCAATAAAACCCAACAGATAATACCGAAGCTACCATATAAGTAAAGCTTAACTGCGTGTAAACTTCTGTCGATACAATCTGGCCTTCTAGGGCAGAACACAACATATAGTTTATTGTCATTAATTAAACAATCGCAGTTAATCATTAGATATACAGAAAAAGATACAAGTAAGCATGAAAATGCATAGCAATGCGAAATTGAACTTTAAACAATGTTTAAGTTGCTACAAATTAGCAGGAACATTCATAGCAATGCGTAAGTGAACTTAACACAATTTGAAAGTTGCTGTGATCAGGCCGGTGCAATATATGTACCCCGGAAAAAGGAACTTTTTGGAAAAACCCACTAATCTGCTGGTACACATAAACATGACCCTTTTATAATCCTTTCAAAATCACACATCGTTTCAATCGTTATTATTTAAAGTAAGCTATCATTGGTTGATATAATGGACTAGCGTTGTTTGTACCGGGTGATTAGTGGGTTTTTCTATACATGTGCTTTTCCGGGATCAGTCTATTACGCTTTTGCGCTTAAAGCATGTATTCTCATTGTAAATACTTGTGTACAGTATAACGCAATTTATAAAAGAACTATGGAATGTATTTAAGTTAATAAACGTATCAATTGATTCATTTGGTCGGTTGTTATAAACTGTGTTTATATATTGGTTTATTATATTCAATCAATGAGGGAAACATAAAACAAAGGAGTACTTATCTTCTATTTCATTTGTGTTACATATCTTATATATTCGTTCATTTTTGGGGATAGTAGTATGCCATCCTGTTTCAATTTGTTCACATATGATATGATAGTCTTAGTTTTTATAAATGCTTTCGTGATTTACATATGTTAAGCTATGATGATTCAAATTGTTGTTCAATTCTTAAAATAAGGCTGAATTTAAAGAAGTTATTATAAGGCCAAATAATCTTTCAAAAATCGTCCTCTTTCAATGTCCTTTCAATGTCCTTCGCGTTAAAACAAAACCGCAACCTCACAAAAATAACAAAGTACACAAGCAAGATTTAAATACATCAAATTCAACATACTTTTGATGGGAACATGTGTCTGTTTGGTAGCCCAACACGATCCCCTTGTCTTTGAATGCTTATCTGACACCAGTTATTGTTTGAACCCCGCGTCCTAGACGCACAACAATTGCCGTGGACGCAAAGTTTTAGAGTATATGCATCCGAAGGATGTACGCTATTTTCAAGTGGACGGTCCGTCCGCCAAAGCGTGTGCTATTGTTTCACTTTCCGTTCAGAATAAAAATGTATGTTTTCACGGTAATCCGTCAAAATATTGCACCACATGTAATAAGTGGATAATCAATTTGCTTAGGACCAATGAAATTTGGCGTCAGTAAACGATGGAGTAGTGAATATTGACATTTGGATGAAAAAGCACATTATTCGTGAAAGAGCAGCAGACTTCGGTCGCGGTATAATTTTGTTAAAATGCAATACAAACATTTGACTCAAGCGATCTCAGGGTTCTCTGCGCTTTTAACTTTTTATACACAAATCAATACACCAACTGTCTCCATGTAGATGACGTCCCATTGAAAACGTGCAACATAAGTTTCGCGCGTTTTTATCGGAAAAAGGGATCGACAAGAAATACATGAGCACTGTTTATTTGAAGCTAGAACTTGTTTACCTCGCATAAACATTACAATTCGGAAGTGTGTTTCGGTTTACAAATTTATTTATGCTTACTTGAGGAATTAACAAAACATGTATAGTTGTGTGTAATGATTTCAATGATAATTTCTTAACACGCTTAACTTGTCGAAATATATGACAGTTTTATGCATCAAACGCACAATTTTCACTTCAATGGCAAATTTATGTTAACATCTACAATAATACCGAGAAATGTTATTCATGTAAAAAAGTAATTCCATGATATACCTGTTCATAACAAATTTGTTATTAAATGTATTAAATATGAACTGCATAATATCCTCTTCAGTTGAACGAGGGCTATCCATTTTTGTATACACAATTCTTATAGCATCTCTCGGTGTCTCCAAATTAGAACTTGCATCTCATTTTTGTTTTATAAATATGACATATCATTTTTTCAAATGTCATGACATTATTTAATATTCACTATTAGTGTTTGCACCTTACACTTTCATTCATAGTTTTGTATTCTCTTATGTGAAGAAGATTATGACATTTAAAAAAACAATGCAGATTGTGGCACTGGGATCAATTCATACCATCAGAAACACACTTTGAAGTGTTGAAATATACTGATTGCGATTAAAATACGCAACTCTATCCGTTTATGTGATACTGTGAGACGTTTAATTATTGTTAGACGTTCGAAAAAAATGCATTTTTTTCGTCAGCAAAACTAAAACAAAACATAAAATCTAGTGGACATGATATTTTAGGCGCCTATAGTCAAACGACCTACATAATGCATATGGATATAACTAAGAAAGCAGCAGGTGTGATAATCGTTACACTTTAGCGTCCTTTCACGTGGTTTCTAAACAGAAGGAATTCACATTAATCACAGCATCGTCACCGCCTCGTCTTGTCTAAGTGGGGTTATTTCTCTAAATCGTGTGCTTCACTAAACCGCTCCTCCCCTGCAAGGAGGTTTACAGATGCTCTGTAAACGTGACACAACGCTCGTGTTTACCTACCTACGAGCGACTCTCTTTGTACTGATCAGCTCTACAGAATTGAATATCAACGCACGTGGCAAGACTCGTGAATAACTTAAAAGCCCCAATACTACTCAAAATCAACGAAAATTTTGCACAATATTTCGAAAAATAAAGTAAAACTAAAAATCAGTGTTCCTTATAGCAATTTCCGAAACTTCACACCAGATAGTAACTAGTTACATAGATGTTTGTAGATACAAAATGTTTTTATTTTAATAAAAAAAAACGAGCATTTTGTATCTACAAACATCTATATTACCAGACCACATCTGGCGTTGGAATTTCGGCAATTGATATAAGAAACACGGATTTTTAATTGTTTAACTTTATTTTACGAAATATTGTACGAAATTTTCATTGTTTTTGAGTATTAATGGGGCTTTTATATAATACTGTTCTTGACGTCATTCATTACAATGTGTGTTTGCGGTATATAAAGCGATTAAATCGAACACGTTTTTGGTGTTGAATCGTTCGGAATTCTTGCTGTCGTTTTAACGATAACGCTCATTAAGGATCGTGCTTCAAAAGACGTATATAAAGTGTGTGCATTATATATTTATTGCATTCTAAAAATGGATTGATGCACATGTAATTCCCCAGATGAATTGGACAAATGGAAGCATTTTCCTAAATATCCTTACATTTTATATAAAAACAACTAAAATAAACATAATTGACAAAATAAGGGATGCTGCCTAACGTGCAATTATTAACATTCGAGTCTTCGCCCTTATTAAATGCCGACTCTACCAAGAGTTCTACTAGCTTATCCAGTAAAAGTATAAATAGGTAAATTGTCCAACTTGATATGGTCAATGAACACAATTAAAGGACGAAACATAAGAACGTTGATCTATGACAAAAGGCTGGCTGACGGACAACCACACACACGGACGAAGAAAAATACAAGCTATTTGCTACATCTTTCGTTAATGAAGACTGTGTATCGGAGAAATACACAATAGATCAACCAGGTGTACTTATATCGACAGCCTTTATCATTTAAGGGCTAGTCCTTTTCTAACATTTACAAAAGTGTGTATGCTCCACAAACAAAAACAGTTAGAAAGTGAGCTAAAATAATATATCCCCCCACTCAATCCGACGGTGTTTAAACTAGACAATTTGAAGACATGTTTCGGTATTTGATCAGGAGAGTGATGCCTATCATANCCGCACAGGCGAATCAGGCACGACAATTTCCGCTTTTATGGAATCTTTCGTTTAAATAATGTCTCTTCTTAGCGAAAACCCAGTTTAGGCGGAAAGTGTCGTCCCGGATTAGCCTGTGCGGACTGCACAGGCTAATCTGGGACGAGAATTAACGCACAAGCATTATGCCCAGTTTTCTCAGAACATGCCACAAATAAGTATCAACTAAAAACATGTACATGTTGTATGTGATTTTAAATATGTATACAAAGGATGAGAATACATCGCATAGGTTAACACCTGGAAACTAGATGTTTATATAAAGAAAAGTATTTGTTTATTATAGTTCCTATCATGCTGATTAAAGGCCAACCATTTTGGTGAACATCTGTATATCCGATTCCATCCTTTATGCCGGGCGCTAGGCGGGACAACAAAACTCTTGAATTTACTAGCTGCCTGGTAGGTACTGATCATGTTTGTCAGTGTGTACCATGTAACACGTATGAGGATCGAACTTATAAACATCGACCTGCCGCTTACCAACAGACCACTGAGACGGAACATGTTTTATTAGACTTACACGATAGTATATGTAAACCAACGTGATGCAATTCTTAATTCAACGAGATACGATTCTTCAGAAACCAACAATATTATTATATTAAGACATATTAAACGACATTATTATACGTACTTGGTCTTGATGTTGGAGTGGTCACGTCTGACAGTAGGGCGGTATTGAAACGAGGTTTCCCCACCTCTTCATGCGTAACGTCAGAGTGAAACAAATCATCGGGTTTCCTCGGAACGTTCACTGAAAATAGTTTGGAGAATTCTTCACTGAAAAAAGTGTGGGGATTTATTCATTGAAGAAAGTGTGGAGATTTCTTTACTGAAAATAGTGTTAAGATTTCTTCACTGAAAATAAGGTGTAGATTTCTTCATTGAAAATAAGGTGTAGATTTCTTCACAGAAAATAAGGTGTAGATTTCTTCACTGAAAATAGTGTGTTGATTTCTTAACTAAAAATACTGTGAAGATTGCTTCATTTAACAAAAAAAAAATGTGCTTATTTTTATTTCAATGTAAACGTCGGGTGCGTATTGTGTCAATTAGTTTTAAGATAATCTCAAATACCCACCCATATCTTATAGATTACTAACAGACAAGTCACTTTTCATAAATTTGTTACACGTAACCGTTTCCCAGAACGGTACACATTTGATGTTTCGAATGCCGAAAGGACAACAGTTGTCGCCTTAAAACTTTTAAGACGACAACTGTTGTCCTTTCGGCATTCGCAACATCAAATGACACAAAGTGACTGTCTTTGGTCAATTTAAGTTTCTTAAAGGTAGGCAATAATCGGGATTTATGACAGGTATACTGTCATCACCATAGCGACGCATTATCGCGCCTACCGGAATACAAACTATGACAAGAGGAACAACTTTTAAACAATGTTTGAAGCAAATTTCACGAATACAAAGTCTTTGAAATTACTCGATTATTTTGTTTTTCTTCCGAATATTCGATTCGGAAAATAGTATTCGAATATTCGGTGCGAGACCGAATATTCGGATATTCGTTGACATCCCTACTTAAAAGAAATGAAACGTGAAACACACTTAATGAATCACGCTCTGGGACAACCGAGCTTAACGCATGTGCGTGAAGTATACACCCACATTAGCCTGTATCGGGGGCGACACTTTCCGCGAAGAACTGATTTTCGTTTACAAGAGTCTTCCTTTCAACGAAAATTCCATAAAAATCGGAAAGTGTCGTCCCAGATGAGCCTGTGCGGACTGCATAGACTACTCTGGGTCGATACTTAACGCACATTCATTAAGCCCTGTTTTCCCAGAGCGAGGCTCATATACAGATCTATTACCTTTACCCAACGCGGATAACAGCCCCATCCAATAAGTAAAGGCGCCATTCGTTCCAACCATGAACAGGTTTTGGTGTTCATCCAATTTGTCGATCATTGCGTTGGATTCGTTCTCCATGAATATGACCAGTTTCGTTTCGACATCTATACACTTTTCGTACAACATTTTCACGCGCGTATTGATGGCATTGATGTTCTGAGAAAATGTGTCCCTGAAACTTCTGATGCCAAGTAAATCGTTTAAACCGCCAATGTACATCACTACACATTCTGAATTCTTTCTGTACGTATCAAGAATTGTCTCCGATCTATCGCCGGTCTCTTCAGACTGTTCTGCGGCTAAATGATCCCCGTCACTGTATCGGCACGTCAGCTTCATGTCCGTTTCGAGCACCTTTCTTTGCTTATCCATCCAGCTTATCTGCCTATCGTTAGTATGGTCGATGTCAAAGAAAACCGACACATTCCGACGAGGTTTTCCGATTTTTACCGGACTTGGACGAGGTTTTCCGGTTTTTACCGGACAAGGGCACAGGAACATTATCACTTTGGGAACCCAGCAGTCCACATCATTTAGAACATTCTTAATCGTAACGATTCGCTCTTTTGCTCTCTCTAATGTTCTGTCTAAAGCCCTCCTCTTTTCTTCGGTATCATCTACTTTGAGATCCTTAAGTGCAGATTTTATCTCTGCACACGCAGCTCGACCTGCTTGAAGCTGGGAATCAACCACAATAATAAAAGTGGTCTCGTAAAATTCCTTGAAACGACCTTGAACCGTACTCAAAAATTCGTCCGTTTCGCAATGTACAATGAACACCGTTTTGCAATCTTGCGGAGGTTTTTGCTGACTTTGTTCGCGTGACCATGTCGTTAACGGCATGACGCTTACGTCACATCCGCTGTACAGTTTGAACGTTGCTTCCATGTTTCCGGCACATTCTTCTGCGCCGCTAACGATTTCGTCGTAAACCACGATAACACTGTTGGCATGTTCTTGTTCTTCTTTGTCTTCCTTCGTCATTCTACTAAGGAGTAAATTACATAGAGGATATGTGTTGGATTTGGTGGAATATCTAACGAATCCAACACATTTTCTTTTTATTTTATACTCACAAATAACTATTTTGTATTTGAAACAAAAATAGGTTCGGGTAAAAAATGAAAATAATCTATAATTTTCACTTTTAATTTTCACTGTTTGAAACAGTGAATTATCAGTTTTAATTCACTGATATTTCTGTTTAAACCACCGGAAAGCATTTAGAAAAAAAAACAACAAAAAAACAGTAATTGCGCGAAACACTGCTGGAAGAACGACTCAAATTCTGATGGACTTTGAAACGTTATAGTTCAAAGTTTAAGATTGCTGGAAAATGACAAAGTATTACTTTAATATTTCTTTCACTGTCTCAATCAATATGTACATAATAGATATGTATTATTATTACGTTTTCAAAAGCTATTTACATTGGGAAGGGGTGGTTTAAAAGTTGTATTTTGAGTTGAAAGAATGTTTGTACAATTAAACATCTACAACGCGCTTATTAAAAGAAAATGTAAACTGGGTCTAGTTGTAATAATACAAAAACAACACCAAACGTACCTGTCTTATTTTTAATCTCTATCCAAATCAAATCATCAATACGCTTAGATCCTCACAAGAAAAGAGTTTAAACTGACAAACTAACTGATACGTACGAACATTAAGCCAAGTCACAATCAATAACCAAAAATCTATTGCGGCTCCTTAAAACTTCCTTGTTTACACACGTATGAAGTTTGTACTCAAACGTCAATATGATCGATTTAATTGTTCGATAACACTGAATTTGGTTTGGTTTATATCGCACTTTACAGCGGCATATCTGCTTATTCGGTGAAGGTATTTTGTGTGGTCAAATGGCGAATTTACTACGGATGCAAACAAATAGTTTTAAGCAAAAGACAATCACCGTTGAAAATCCCCATCCTTTCAAGTATGTGTATAGCAGAAATGTCTTTTTAGCTCAGCTGAGCACAAGGCACAGTCCGTACAGGCTAATCATGGACGATACTTTTCGCCTAAACTGGATTTAGGGTAGAAGAAACTTATTTTTAACAAAAAAAATCAATAAAAGCGGAAAGTGTCGTCCTTGATTGAACAGACTTGCGCTGAACAGTCAATATATTCTGCTTTCAATCACAATTTACTACATATACTTTTAATTATTACAATACAACCTTTTAATAACATAAAAATGCTACAATGAAGGTTTATTATAAGTAACATATTTTCAAAAACACATATTTAAGAGGAAAAAAATAATCATGGGATACTTCATAGCAATGTTCAATCTATAAAGTAATGCGAGATTCCAAATGTACACACATTGTTTACATACAACACTGTAGCTGTACACCAAACACCACAATAATCCTCGGACTGGACATTTCTTGTGTGCTCTTGTATGCAGATCTTTTATGATCCTGGGTGGATCAGGCCGAGGACAGAGCGGCCATACCATGCAGGACTTTACCTCCAAGAAGCTCCAGACAGGCCCCGCCTCCCGTACTCACCATGCTTACTCTATCATCTGTACCAAACTTTTCGCGCATGTTGCCGTGTCTCCACCAGCAATGATGGTGGTTGTGCCATTTTCTGTGGCCATGACAATCGCATCAATGATAGCCTTGGTGCCCGCAGCAAAGTTGACATATTCAAATACTCCAGTGGTCCGTACCGAATAATAGCTTTTGCTCTAGACACCGCCGCAGTAAACAGTTTGATGAATTCTGGTCCGATTTCAAGACCCATCCATCCGCTAGGAATGCCCGAAGACACATCAGCGTCGCCAACGGAGGCGTCCTCTGCAAACCTGTCCCCGGTAAGTCAGTGGGCAGTCGGATCTTCACGTTGTTCTTGGATGCATTTTCTATCAGGACGGTCACCACCCTGGCGCCCATCTCGTCGTACATGGAGTTATCGATCTTCATTCCGTGCAGCTGTTTTAGGAAGGTGAAGGCCATCCCAATGCAGTCGATCATCTCATTTATGTTGTCAAGCATGTTCTCTATCAACTATATGTTGTTACCTACTTTGGCACCTCCAGCGAGGAAGGGACTGGCAAGGGCTTGGAGAAGTAGGCAAACTTCTTCTTGACAAGGAACCCGGATGCATCATGAGACAGCTTGCAGCTTACCATGGAGCTATGGGCTCTGTGGGCAGTTCCAAAAGCATCATTGGCGTACACATCACCCAGTTTGGCGAGGGATGCTCTGAATTTGTAAACATCTGCATTGTATGTCTTTATCTTTTTCCCCCGCAGCATCGAGTCCCATTCCCCCTTCTTCAGTATGGAAGCGGAGGTTCTCTAAGAGGAAAACAGTGCCAGGGGCGGGGTCAGCGCATGCTACTCCAACGGCATCTCACACAAGGTCATCCAGGAAATTCACGTTTATTCCCAGTCTCTGTTTCAGAACTTCAACCACTGGTTTCAGAGAGTATTGGTCCTGTTTTATGCCATCTGGTCTGCCCATGTGGCTCATCAAAACCACAGACTTGGCTCAATTATCCAAGGCATACGTCACGGTGGGTAAAGCAGCATCAATGCTCTGAGTGTGGGTAATCTTGCCATCTTTTCATGAAACATTGAAGTCTACTCTAATCAACACTCGTTTGTCCATCAAGTTCAGATCATATATTGCCATTTTGTTCAATTCCATTGCTTAGTAACTTTACTTTCTCTTTTTACAATTCTCAATTTAAACATTTCTGCAGCCGGTGATCTTTTTCGGAAGTAATTAGTGAAGAGCAAACGTCAACTTAATTCTCTCTCTCGATCACATCATAACAAAACACGTCAAAGTACCATACATACAGATATTGAAAGGAAACGTTACATATATGTTAAGCGTCTTTATGACCAGTCACCGACCAAGAACAATATATGTTTTTGCTGTTGTAAGATAGTTATTTAAGTTGATGAATGTATTTACTTTTGGAATTAAATGTTTCGATATTGTTCAGACCTAGGGTTATCTCCCTTGTATAAATGTTTAGTAAATATAGAGTTTTATTTGGAAAGAGTGTAATGAAATGCATTTCATACACTAAACTATCACAGCGACGTAGTAGTATCTTAGTCTCTTACTATAAGGAGAATCACGCAGAACAAAATTCCGTCTCATCATACTTTATAAAATTATTCACCATGTAGTTGCCATCGCTCCTCCTGATAATCTTCTTGTTCCTGTCGACCGCAGATCCAACCTCAGCAGACACATACAAACCTCAAAAGACTCTTATAAATTCTCACTCTACCCAAGAACAGTCATCCAATGGAATTCACTACCTCCCCATATGGCAGCATGAGGCAGCCACAGTAGAAGTTTTCAAAACCCTTACAGTACTCCCGTGGCTGTCATTGTCCCCCTTAATGGCCTTATTCACCTGTAGACACCTACAATGTAAATAATTTAAAATTAACACCCAACTGAGCACCTTTGTACAGTTTTTATTTTCACCCCTAACGACATAAAATCTTCTTTTAAGAGGGAGTGCTGTATCTGAAGAAGAAGAAGAAGAATCGATGAACACTATTTTAATTATCACACACCGTTTTACCGTGCGACCATTTTGACCTTAAACAATAACAACAACAACGAACAATTTTATGGTCTGCACACTTTTGACAAGTTTTGTTATTTATTCAAAATGTCATCAGTTGCAGCCAATCTAGTGTGGTGCATCTTATGTTGTTTTAGTGTTTTAAATGCATCCACGGTGTACAAAGTGATTCCAACTCGAGATGAAGCTAGACGATACAACGGCATAGGCGGACTGAGCGGGGGTGGGGTGAGTAACGGTGTCTTAGTATTATCGTAAAAGGGACATGTTCACAGTTTGATACATCGACAAAATTGAAACAAAAATGTTTCAGATTTGCAAATTGTCGTTGTAGTTTTTTTGCAAGGAAACAGTAATACTGAACATTAAAAACCATGCTCTTAAATATCCATTAGGCCTAAAAAAATTACATGTCTGTTTCGGGTTACAGGCTCAAAAAAATGAGGGTTGGTAGATGTTCATACTCATTTCATACCAACATGTTTTAAATAATTTAAATAAAAGTTATGCGCAAAACAATTCAAGATATTACAGATAATAACCTTATTGATGTAAATCAAGTACTGTTCCACACTTGAGGTTACGATTTCATTACATAAAACACGGGAACTTTAACATAAAAACGCATTTTGTCAAACTTTTCATGGAGGGAACGATAGGTTTTTATAATTAAATTATAAAAAACTAGCAAAAATTAACTTACAATAATTTGAAATAATGTTTAAAATGTATTTAACTTTTAAAATAAGTCAGGTTTTATTCGAATTAAATATGACTTTGCCTTGTCATTGGATTTTTTCTGCTACGATGAATTCCAAAATGGCAGATGAAAATGGCGGCTCAACCTTTGTGCCAAGCAACCACACTCGAGCAGACGGCCATTTTCGGTGATATCGGCATGGTATAAACTTGGGGCCGTTTGCGATCTAAATCGCGACCTAATAGTGTAAAACAATATCAGGCTTCGCGAAATTGCCGGTCCGCCGGTCCTGACCGGCAGATTTCCATTTGGTCCGGCAGGTTTAACAAGAATGTCGGTCCTGGTGACCAGCAAATGTGAAATGAATGCAAACAAATCATTTTTTTTTTCAAAGTTAAAAATTCGAAGAGCAAACCCCTGACAACATCATGAAAATGAAATCACTCATTGTTTTGAGTCCTGATTTTGGGCTTTTGTCCCGGCATCCCGATATGAGACGATTTATCTCGACATTCGTAAAAACCAATGTAAAGTCTATAAGTTTCCAATAAAATTCGCTATTCAAGCTCTCTCTGGCTAAAACTCTGGCTTACCATCGCTAATCCCTTTATTGCCCCCAATTAACAACCCGCTTCTGCTACGCGAGTGCCCCAGTGTTGTTTTTGACACCTTATTGGCGATTTATCGGCAAATTATTGATTTTATCAGGCATTCACACCACGGTGTTTTTATGATAGGGGTCTCTTGAAAGATGTATTATACAGAAATAACGTCAATGACACTATTATGCTGTGTATTATACCACCTAAGGTTATAAAACCTGTCAAAATACCGATTTTGTACATCAAACAAATTGGATGCTTAGGCCAATACGCATCATTGTTTCACATACATTAACTTTTGTTTTCGACTGATTTTCAGAAAATAGTTATTAACTGTTATCTTATAAGGATAAAGCACTGGCAGTGGCTTGTTGAGCTTAAATAAAGGGTTTATGTTATTGTACATAGTTGTGTTGTTGTTTTTTTCGGTCCGGCTAAATTTTCTTCAGACCGGCACATTTTCTGAAATGCCTGTCCGGATGACCGGCAGATTTTTTTCCAATTTCGTGAAGCCTGCAATATCGTTGTTGTCCACTTGCATTTTTTTTTTTTTTTTTTTTTTATAAAAAAATTGCAGTCGGGGGTAAACTGACACGGTCGGTCTGGTAACCGGAAACAAACATGTTTTTTTAATCGGCCTTATCTTTGTCAGTTTGTGGACCATTTCAAAAATCTGAAAACTAAAAAGCGTTACAAATGTAAAACAGTTGAATCATTTGGAGAGTTCTGTTGTTATAATGATATTTTGTGACATTACCAGGATTGCTTTAATATATAAAGTATTAAATACATGGCATACTTTAGCAGCATGGATGGCCAGGCCTTTTTCTGTCTATTTGGGGAAAAAGTACCCAGCAAAATGGGGATTTTTAGAGTCGCGAAATCTTCCAAATTGGGAAGAATTTTCATCGGCAAAAGCATTATTTGGGCAGGGTTTTTTCCAGCCATTTTGGATAAAAATCATATAAATTATGGTTATATATTTTGTAGGTTGTTTAAAAAATAAAATAGAGATAAAGAGTCTAATAATCATAAGTCATAAGACACTTCTTTCTAAAAAAAAAAA